>JACJUY010003305.1:70769-88655 GCA_014220935.1 Platorchestia sp. MABIK | reverse complement strand
GTAGAGGTGATTTAGAGGGAAGGAGGTTGAGGGGGCGGGGGTCATCTTGTTCGCGGTTCACGTCACCGCAAGGAAACACCACTGTGACACAAGTTTACACATCACGCCACTCTGATCGGCTTGTTAAAATGATCAGAACTGAGTCATTGAGACACTGAAGTTTACTTTCACGCTGGAGAAGGCAAAGAATGACTACAGAAGTCAGCTGATGGGAGGGAAATGATACGCGAGGCGTAGTGTGAGGAGTAGCAATATATTGGGGCATGTGTTCAGTTATTTGCAAAGGTAACGCAAGAGATGCACGGCAGAGTATCTGTTCTCAGTTTGCACTGCGCGTATTGAATTAAATACTATAGCCATGCAGAACAAACATTGTTCTATTCGTAGCATTTCTTCCAAACAGTGCAATCGATGTCATCTTCACTGAGTAGCAGGGAGGTGGAAATAACGCTTAGTTGGATAGTTCTTCCTGCCTGTCTACTTGCGGTTGTTTAAACTAGAATTTCGTAAACTCTTATACAGAATTGAACTAAAATTCATAAATAGAAATATACTCACAAAGCCATGACTACCTCTTCAACCGAGAGGGAAGTGAATTTTACTTAATTGTTTGCAGATAAATGATAAACTGCCCTTGAGGTCATTAATATTATTCTAGTTATAAAATCTGATTAAGCAATGGTAAGTGGGAATTTAAAATAAACCTTCTGATAAAATATGCAGCATTCATAAAGTATTAGTTGAGAAAATATTTCAAATATCCTGATCGTAACATGGTTACACTCGAATGTTAGCAATTAAAAAATGAAGAGCTATTTCTACAGCTAGTGAGTGAAGTGAGTTAGTTGAAAACGTTCTTGCTGACAATATAACACCTATGATACAAACTCCAAACATTAAAATGCGACAAGTAAACATGAATAAATTGCGATAAGTTATGGAGGGATCAAGGAAGCTGAAATGTGTTTCATTTACCATGATAGTTCCACCGCCTTTTCCTAAAATCCCACAGTCATTTTGTATCTAGCGACCAAGTAGTTTCTGCTAAGTCGTGCCACAGAACAAAGGAACAATTCTGAAAGAACTAATTTTCCCCAGTAGCTCGTATTGCCAATTTCAATGAGCGAGCATGAGCAAATTGTTCATTTTTTCGGTGCGGATCATGTCCTCCTGAGGTAAAACGGCTTCATGATTTATAGAGATCGCGAACCTAATATTTCAAATATCCGGTAAAAGAAGCTCAAAGACGAATAATGTTAAAATAACTTCTCTTTTGAACACGAGATTGGCGCAATGAGGCCCGTGCGACCAGTACCACATAAAAAAAAATAAATGAAACTCTGAGGCGAACAAAGCACAGCTCCGTGAACACTGTGATGATAAATGTGGCAGTCTGGGTAATACAACTGGAAAAAAATCATCACATGAGAACACAAGTTACTTCACAAACAACTTCTGACGAACAGTTACAGCGTACGTTAAGATTTCAATCTCCAAACATTGAAGTAACGTAACAATTTGAGAAGCATTATCACAGGGATGTTATGAGGAGTGAAGCCCTCAGAGACACCGAGATTCACTAGGTCAGAGAACAGCCCTCAATTAACTCGTGGCTGCACGGTGGGGCCAAAATGACCCTCACTGAATTTTGAACTCAAATAACTGAAACTGGTTAAACTTTGTGTTCTTTGTTACTTTAATAAAAAGGTTGAGGTCAAATTGACCCCTTGGTGTAAGTTTGTTTGAAATAATATCGTGCAACCACGGGTTAATATCGTACCACTAAGTCGAAATGCATTTAAATGGATGCAATAAAGCGGTATGTGGGATATTAAAGACCAATAGAAGTTGAGAAAACTTACAAGAAAGTGAGCTTGATAAAAGTGCAGACGGTTGTCATAGCTCTCTCTCCACGCAAAGATATTATACAGTCAGCTTTAAAACAAGCTGATTTGCTCAAGTCCAAATTAGAATTTCATATCAGTCAAGAAAACGAATTTATAGCAGAACGCCTACGACAGAAGAGATTGAATGGGAAACTATGACACCAGACAGACTGCACAACCGCCGCATCCGACTCGGTACAGCGGAGACCTTTCACTTGAGACAGCAGAAATTTACCTCTTTTAGAGTACACATAACTTTACCAACGAGCGTACACAGTTCCACAAAAAGAGTTTAACAAAGATACAGTCGGCAAGTTAGTGCATACTCTCATACTAGACAGCAGCTCAGAATCTTACATACTCATAGCAGCGCAATTCTCAAGAAAAGCGAGTACACTGTTGGAGGGCAAAAACGAGAGTCTAAAAAATGGAAATAAATCTTATCCAGAGAGGACAAAACTGCAGCAGTTCACAGAAGAAAAAAACATTTCTGAGAATTCAGATCACAGCATCAATTTCAGATCTTAAATTTTACAACAGCACGGACAGACGCTACAACAAGCGAACGTGAGATGCAGTACGGCCTGTCTAAACGGAAGCAGTGGCAATCCTTCTTGAAATGTACATGTGACCCACTATTAAACTTGGACATCCGTCCTCAAACTTCACACCAGTATCTACAGTTTCTTGAGAGGAAACCAAGAAATTTTTCTATAAAGCAAGAATCGGAGATGAACTGTCTCGACAGAATCCCACCCATTCACGAAAGACAATAAGGCCTGCTTCGAAAGTAGTAACAGCGATCTCGAAAGATAGCGACTTCCATGCATGCTGTCGTCCACGTGTGATAATGAATACTTTGGCTGGAGGATGTGACGATACGAACAATAATATAAGAAAGCTCGCCAATGAAAATGTCAATGTTAACAGAGAACTTCGAAATTAACAGACGGACGGATGCAGGCAACGCGTGCTTTACATGCAAAAAGGTTTATTCTACGGTACACTTCCGTGTTTTTACGGACATAAACGTTGTGTCCACAGAGATGAGTCATGGCAAAATCTCAGAGTACATAGGGACAAAAGTTAATTATAAAATATCATTACCTTGGGTGCACAAATATGATAAAACTCATGCTTTGCAACCAATATACAAACACTAGAGAAGCAAATGTCACCGGCCTCCAGTCCTATGCATGTCTCTAGTAAAACATCTCAATAACTTTGACTTTTATTCTTAATGAGAATTGAAGTGTAATCTTAAAATATATTAGGAAGAACAAGAACGGAAACAAAAACCAATAAACCATAGCACAAGATTCGTCGTTAAAAAGGGTTCTTTCATTAGGGACACTTTTTCTTAATATCGAACTAAGAACAGAACACCAACACGAAAAAAGAAAATAAAACACTAAGACGTTTCATCAACACGCGTAAAGAAATTTTGTTCCAAAACTAAAGTTTAGTCCCATGAAGAATTCCAGTCCCTACCACTCAAACGCGCGTCCAACACCACCAATGTAGCAAGAATACAACTGACGACACCAGGAAGCATCCAGAGAAGCCCTGACGCTAGATTTAGAGCGATGCTCAATATCTCACATGATAGAGAGCGGTGCTCTGCATTGATCTTCAGTAGGTTTGATAGCCTCTTCTGAAATTACCAAGTTTTTAACACCCAAAGTTTCTGCCCACTTACATGAAACTAATATGAAGACCTGTGATCTGGAACAATAAATGTTGATCTACTCACGTAGATATACCATAGAACACTGAATAGAATACCGATTTAATATTTTTTTACTACTCGCACGTTTCAAGAAAAAATTGCCCATCAGAAACATTTCTTTTTTGGAAAATTCTCTGAAAACTTACTGAAGAAATTTTAATTGTATGACTGAAGAACAAGTTACTCTACAATCTAGGTTGGTTATGCGAAGAACTACTCCGATGCTAGCTTACTAATCTATATTAATTACAATGGCTAAAACATCACGATAAGGCATGAAAACTTAGAAAATTCAAAGTTCTTCAATGAAAATTGAGAAAATACAAATTATCGACTAAAACAGTGTGCCTGATAATTGGATCAGTAATAATTGCATAAATCTGTCAACTCTTAACACGACAAGACAAAAATTAGCTTTCAGGTCTTAAAAATTCTCTATTTGTTAAAAAATCTCAAACGACAGAATTCTCAGGCGAAATTAAGTAGACGACAAACACTTCTAATACTTCGTCTTGATCTATACGAGATTCATTAAGAAAAGTAGCCGTTACACGCACTTACGTCTAATAATCTCAAATATGCTCCATTTCCAGACAAAGAACATGTCTTGGGAGAATTCAATCACAAAATGAGCATTAAAAATTGATGCTGAAATCAGCTGTTATTTGGTCTGCAATGTATAAAATGAAACCTTTTTCGAGCTCAGGTTCAATACCATGTAGTTTGAAATACAAATCGAAAATGAAAACAGACACGCTTAGCCTTGTGTTGACCGAGCTTTACTAAATTTGTCATAAGATAAAATACACTCCGTGAATTTGTTTCCATCGTATTTCATTAGTTTAAATTTGATCACGAAAAAAAAAATGGCGCGGGATCCTTCTGTTTTGAAATAAACTTTTGGAAAACAGAGAAAATCATCATCTAAAAGCGACTAAAATACGAATAGTCTACTACAGATGTTTTTGCGTGAGATGGGCACGTAGGAGCGCAGGACGCAGAAGCAGCAGCAGCAGCAGCACATCTACATGCCAGGAGCGCCAGGCTGGTACTGAGGCGCGTACGGTGGTGGTTGCTGACCTGCCCATCAATGTGATGTGGATGTCAATAGATTAGATTATGCCTCCCTCTAAAAGTTAGTTTATGCCTCCCTAACCTCTAAAAAAAGAGTTCCGAAGAGAGGAAATGTGGATGTCAATAACAAGACAATATTGCGTACACCCATAGCACTTCTATGTCTCCACACTCTTGAGTCAAACACACATTTAATTCGTCCAGGTACAAAGAGAATGATTAAGCTTAATCACACATCTTCTCTCTCACAAATATTCTGACAGTCAAAATTAGAAACAAAGCAATGACTTGCTCTCATAAAATTTAAAATACAGGAACAAGTGTGATGCTGCAATATAATTTCCACTGCGACTTCCACACAGGGACAGGGAGGATACTATCTAGAAAATACTTCGGGAAAAATTAGATGTTAGTTTGAGCCTCCCTAACAGCAACAGAGGCGTTCCAAAGAGAGGAAGGTACCATTTAGTATGGAGTTAAAGAAACGCGGAACCAATGCACAAGATACATAAAAACAGAAATTCGAAAAAGAAGTTTTTGGAACAACATAAAAGTTGAAGAAAGTCAAAGAGGCTGAGAAACAGGACAGAAGTGAACCGAAAAAAGAAGATGCTCCTTAACACAATCATTGCGGTATCCACCGGTGGGTCGTGCCTAAGTTTTTCCAGGTGCAAAACGACCCATCGATGGGCCGTTTGGAAATTTTTCAACAATCTTTTTAAATTAATGGTATTTATTTTACCCAGGTAATGTTTCCTTTCTAAAATTTTAAACAACTTTCGACTTTTAAATTTGAGTTGGATATTGAACTTCAGTTTAATCTATCGCCGTCAAGGTGTTAACAAAACAAAAATCATTTTATTTCAACACGAAAAAGGCCTACCTCTCAGCTCGGGACCTCTTATTTGATGACGACTTCAGAAAATTGTACATTATAATATAGGTTGCTACAAAAACATTAAGAATGTTTACAACGACACAACATATAAGAAACATATTTAAGCTTTGAAATAAAGCGAAGTATGTCCAGTACAATATTTCATGAAGAAAACGTAGGAAGGAAGAACCATAGCATACAAACCGACGATGAGCGCAAGAAAGTTGAACTGTTCCAAACTTCACCAAAAATGATCAAACATTTAATTTTGACAGCTGTCATGGGAGAAATCTACAAGTGCATTATCATAACCATATAATAGTGCAGAGCTTTCACAACACATGAAATGCGAATAGCTTAACCAGTACCGCACTGCGGTAAGCAGTCAAATGTAACGAACTAAGGCCATTCTAACAGATTAACAGCTGTCGCGTAAAACAATCAACGCATTCAATGCACGGATGCAGTGGGATCAGGAATAAGGTTGAGCAGGTCAAGGAACATAACTTACTTGAAGGCAATACCTCAGAAGACGCAATACCAGACGAGCTCCCGGGATTCAAACTGATTTATGGAGGATAAAAGCATGGCAAACATTCTGATGCGATTAGTTAGGGAAAGCCTGCGAGATCCAGTACGTCGATACCAATATGTCAACTATTTCCTAGCTCTTGATTGTACATATATCAGGAACTTGCTTCGAGGAGCAATGACTGAAAAAGCAAAAATAAGTCTGGGGTCAGATTGTCAAATAATTTACGTTGTTGCAGTCATATCATATCCAGTAGCGAAAGTCATCTGATGAACTAGCCAAGCTATGTGTTGTTCATCTGATGAACTGGCCAAGCTATGTGTTGTTCATCTGTTGATCTGGTCAAGCTACGTGTTGTTCTTTCTGACAGAAACCAAACTTAAGCCTGCAAGGTTGCGAGATGATTAGCGCTTGAATTTGATTTGAATCAATTTCAAACACGAAAAATTTAGCCATGAATAAAGCATAACGTCAACAGACGAGCGTGCACATCCGGCCGTACCACTAAAATTACGGGAACTGTTTGGAAATTTTGTTCCTGATATCCGCTTCTGTTTTCAAATTGGATACGTAATACAAAGATATAAAACGTCAAGCTTCCTGCTACAAATGTATTTAATCAATATGATATTGAGTCGCACTTTTCAAGTCCACTCGCGATTAGATTCCATACTTTTTCAAAATGACAAAATTAGAACGGTGAACAAGTAACGCGAACTTGAAGGCACTGCAGTTTGTCTCAGAAAAAAAATCCATAAATAAAACTCCCTCTGAACTCGCCGTCGTCTCCAAAACGTTACACAACGTTCCCAGAGTTCGTACAAACGTTTTTGCGCACTTGAACGTTGCGCTCGCCTCTGAGAACAACTCCAGATTTAAGTTAATTGCTTCAATAGACAACGCAGAAATTAAGCGCATAATTACTCGAACTCAAAATAAGCTTTGTGGATGAATAAAAAAATTCAATAATCAAAAATAGGTATGCACGGAAGTTGTTATTCATGAGTTAGTGATTACTTTATTTCAGATACTCGACGTAATGGACTCGCTGAGCAGGAATTCTAAGAGAATATCAGGCAAGCATGGAACATATACAATGAAATGGTACATTACCTGATCAGGAGCTTCACACACCTAGGTAGACAAGAACATATTTGAGTAACGCTGACGAAAACAAATATTTTTAATACAAGCATAACGTTATGGAACATTATTGGTACTTTTTGTAATATTTCAGTAAAAATATTACAAATGAAAAGAAGAAGCCCTTTATTTCTTTTACAAAATTATACATCCAGACAAATAACAAATTTTCAAGTACATAAACGCGCGTAAGGACAAATATTTGTGAAACAGAAAAAATTGCTTCTTTATACAATCATTCTCATACCTTGTTCATGAATTCTGATTCAACGGGGAAAAGTGAATATATTTGTAAATGGAACACAGAAAAAAAAGGCCCTAACATCTAACAAAGTAATGTACCTCCTCATCTCACGTTAACCTGATGACCACAGCCAGCCTTGGGCCAGTCTAATGCAGAGGAGCCGGAGGGCTCGCATGCTTCAGAGATTACTTCGGCTTCTCTTTACCAGCATCAACAGTATCAAGAAAATAGCTGGCTACTTGCAGTGGTTTAAATAAAAATCTCACTAAACATTCCATGATATGTGCCAAAAACTATAAACAACTCTATCACTTTATAGGTGAGCTGTACCAACAACTAAATATTAACATATCTTCATAAAATCAATAAATTTAAGTGGAGCATTTGAACGAGTCAAACTGCGTTGGTTCCAAACCAAAGAATCTTTGGTGGAGCAAGTAAAATGATTTGGACGAGCGAAATTCAGAAGATATTCAATTATTTCTACTATGGCATTTCCACGAGTTTAGAACCTCAATAAAAGAAGTAGCAGGTAACATTAGACTCTTTAATTTTGCCGAACAGTAGTTGCTAGATTCAAAAAGCATTTAGGTGAATGTGAGCATTGGTCGACTTCCCATAAAG
Source organism: Platorchestia sp. MABIK (assembly GCA_014220935.1). Taxonomy (NCBI): domain Eukaryota; kingdom Metazoa; phylum Arthropoda; class Malacostraca; order Amphipoda; family Talitridae; genus Platorchestia; species Platorchestia sp. MABIK. The sequence goes on along the minus strand of JACJUY010003305.1, from coordinate 80,546 downwards.
GTGATCGCAATTGAGCGAATAAGTAATGCTCAATTATATTCACCCAAGTTTAACAGAGCAAAATAACCAAAGAATTTTAGTACATACATTTGGTTAGATTTTGAAATATGGCGGCTGAATAATCCCTTAGTTCGTTCTTAAACACAAGATGTAGTATTATTAGAGGCCAAAAGAGAATACTGACGGACATAAAATGTGCTACTGAATATGATAATAGACAACTAAATGCAAAAGTACAATAAAGAATGCAAATTTGAGAATCGTTTAGATGTACAACCGCGCATTAATTTCGGAATAGTTTGATGAACCACGCCGTTGGCTGTGGAGAAATGGCTTGACACGTTGACGACGTTTGTACGGTTGCCACGGTTGGTTCGGTTAAGTTGTGAGAAGCAGAATTGAAAAACCGACTGTACTACTCGAATTCATTCTTATCCTCTCTAGAAAGCATGAAAAACATAATTGCACCATAAAATTTTACCTCGTACGCTAAAATTAATTTTGAGAAAGGTAGTAAAATATTTAAAATGGTTTTCATTTATACCGGTACGTAAATGAACAATTTACCTAGTTGTACACGCATGTCCCAACACGTAGTGAACGAGTTAAAGAAATGCACCGTTGCTCAGGAGGACCCTCAAACTCACCAGACTTGACGACGTACGGCTTCAGCCCCTCAGGGATGTCAGAGTCGTCCTCCGTGGGGACTGAGCGGAGGTTAGGACAAGCAAAGAGCGGGTTAGTGAAGGCACAGAAACGGCGCGCTGCTAACTAGGAATTTCCTCATGCTCCGACAGACTAAAGCGGCCCATAGACGATCAATTTTATTGTCAGTATAATTGACAATGATGAACATTGACAATTAAATTGATCGTCTATGGGCCGCTTAAGAGGCGGAATTTTCAAAGAATTCACGTTGTTGTAGTGGTACAGCAGATAGAATGTTTTCAGTCGACTTGACTACAGTTCGTGCCACAGCAAGTGGCCTAGCCACGTCCACTTGAAAGAATTCAGGCTACCAGCAGCACTACTACTACCACGACGCAAACTGTTTGAAAATTCGACCCAAGGGCTATTAAACATAACAAGGCAGTTAATGCAGGCAAGAAAGATAAGGATCGTTCTGCAGGAAATAAACGTTATGATCAAAGTATGGCCGACTGGAGCTAATAAGTTGGTGGAGACAGGCTAATACGTTACACACCGCACCAGAGCACTGAGTGTCACGTCTACTGAGTTCAAAATTAATTCCGTCAACGAGAATGTGACAAATGAAAATAAAACGCAAGTTCATGAAGCTAAACATTTAATTCATAACCAAATTTTAAGCTTGAAAACAAGCTGAAACTACGATGGAGTGTTATATATTACGAAGTTAATAAGAGCTCTGAAACATTACCTCACGCAGATTCTGACTTGCAAGAAATTCAGGGATATTGGTCGACGGTAACGGCAACAAATTCAACCTCCAGTCTGTACCATACTTTTCCCACACCATACATGCAATTATGAGGCGTTCTAGGCATGGCGTTAGTAAAACGACAATTGCTAAAATGTTTAATGGAGGGAATTAAAAGGAAATGTATTAAATACATAATTAAAAAGCAGGAAGAACAATACTGAGAAAACTACTCTTCTACACCAAGTCGATAATGCCAGCGGAGAAGGCAGTCAACACAAGCTAACAGCTCCAATTATTCATATCGTGTAAACCCATTTTGCAAGAACAATTTTAATACACCCATACCTAGACATTTTCTTACGCGCATGTAAGTGGAAACAGATACGACGCAGTGCCCTCTTTTGCAGTTAGTGTTTTCACAAATACTGGTCAGCCAAATTCCTAAAAACATGTTCGGCCTACAATGCCACAACCAGAGTTTGGCGTTGTCAAAACAACAATGAAGAGCTCAAAAAATGGCGAGATTCATTCTAAGCTATTATTACCGAGTGTGGGTATCGAACACACGGGAGCTGCGTCAAAGAACACTACACGTCGAGCATTCAGGTACACTAAAGGCGAGATGCACTCTAAGCTATTATTACAGAATGCGGGTATCGAACATACGGGAGCTACGCCAACAAACCCACCACGTCGAGCATTCAAGTACATCAGAGGCACACAAGCAGCTTACGAGACTCTTCAAGTCAAAAATAAACGCTAGTAGCTGCCGGGTTGCAGCAGGATGCACTAGGGTTTCATTTGTAGGGGTAAAGAGCCTTAATTTCCCCTAGAGACGTTAAATCGGAGGGGAAATCAAAGAAAGAACAGAAACTGGATTAAATTTAAAAATTATTTCACAAGAAACCGGAAGCATAATTAACTTAATTTCCTCAAACAGCTCGATACCATGTTTTTGCTGTATTAACCAGGTCTTCAACAGGAAAGAGTGCACACTGCCACATCGATGCGAGTGAAATGCTCTTGCGGGATACTCAGGAAAGGACTTCATTTCGAGCTTATAAATTCAGTCACTATTTTATTTGTCTTACACTAACCGCAATCGTAGAAGAGGACGTCAGTAAGGGATGTTAACAGAACAGGTAAACACAAGGATACAGCACTGAGGAATGTATCAGAAGAACGGAGTCACGTAATGGGAACGAATTTAAAAACACACAGTAATACTACACGAGGGCAAGCAACCGGAGTAATCCAATGAGTAAAGCGCGTCTCGCAAGGATTTAACACTTTGACTGCGGCAGGTAAAACTAAAGTTCACCGTTCAACTCAAATTTACGGTCAATCGTAGTAGGCCATTTTAAAAACAGCAAACATGAACTGGATCGCACCTTCATTTAGTTTGGATTAAGTATTTATGAAAATTGAGTTTATGACTACTGGTCGGTGAGCAGCATTATGAAAAACCACTCCGTGACTACCGGCGGCTCACATCGCAGTCAAAGTGTTTAAATTAGATTAAGAGTTTGAAGTTAGTGGTAGGGCCTTACCAGGGTAGAATCCCACGGGTGGGGGCGGCCCCCCCGGTGGGGGTTGGGCGGGGTAACCTGGCGTGCGAGAGTGGGGCAGCGTGAGAGAAGCGCACGGCCACAGATATGAAGGAGGAACAAGCGAGTGTTCATTAAAAATAAAGAACTAGCGGAAATGAAAGAAATTTGCCGACTGAAGTGTGAGCAAAGAGCCGGTGTGATGGCAGCAAGTTGTGAGTAGGGTGCTTTAAATAAATGCCCACACGTATATTCGAATTTGAAGAAAATTAATGTTGATGAAAAATTTTCCCAGAGAAGATGCATCAGCTTAGTTAAAACGTTAAATCAGATACGGCTTCAAAATGAGATCAATTTTACAGGCGATAACATGTTGGCGAGAAATGTTCGATTTAGTAAGAATAATTACGGCGAAGTAGAATACATAGAAAAACAAAGCTGTTCAAATGGAATCAATGAAGAGATGAAACGAGAATGGTCAGTATGGATTATTCAAACATGAAAAAAATGTAATGGAATAAATGTAATAAGTGAATGATGCTGAATACATGATGATGAGAGCGAGAGATATTCATTGCCGTGACACTCCGACATTGTGTGCCACAACTGCCACATTCAAGGGAGATGATCTCTATGTGCACCATTCGACCACCAGATGTTGGCCACGACACCTCGTTGTCATCTTGCCGAAACGTTGAAGACAACCAAATTGAATTAAAGAGTTAGTGCCACATGGTGCCCATGTTACAGCCGGCTTCATTTCCAGTCCATGAAGGAGAGGAAAGATGAAGGCACCATTCGTTTTGGAAATCAAGGGAACGCGGAATCTATGACGACGCCAAAGAAGACAAGAACGTCACGGGGCCTCAACTCTCCTTCGAAACTTGACGAGGGCAGACACGCTCGCTCGGGGAGCGCAAGATTTCATAAAATTTTTCAGCATTGTCCAAGTCTCCTCGAGGACAATCATTGTACTCTTTTTCTCTCGATCCGATACTTAACATTATTAAAAATCATGAAAAATTACCAAAGTTTTTAACAATAACTTAAATTTTTAAGCAGAAATTAGAATGCAGTTAATAAGGCGACAGCGAGCGGCAGCAAGAAGCAGTGTGATCATGAAGAAAAGGATTGCTTGCAAAAACTGAACTCACGTTAGACGGGCGCAGTTTAACGAAGTTTAGAGTTAAGCAGAATTTTATTTCTTTTGTCATGAGAAAATAATACACAAAACCGCAAAACTTCTATTTTCACAATCTAGCCAGACACGCACAACCTGACGTTATGGAACGAGGGGACGTTTCGTAACATCAGCGATGCACAATGCCATGACATTGAACAATAAAGTTTAATTGTCTAATCAGCTACTTCTTTATCCATTCACCTACTGAGTTCGTAAACTAAGAAAGGGAGATTAAAGAAAATAACAGCGACGTACAAACCCGGGACTGCTTAGGCCACTGCATGGAAAACGAAGATAAGTTTCGCTGAGTTGGATGTTAATTGTGAGACTTTTTGATATTCGGGCTGACCTATACAGTTACCGGTCTACCGAATAAACAATAACTCAGGATAATATTAATAATGCTCTTATATTAGCTTAAGATTCCCTAGCCACAACAAAGGCGATCTCAAGAAAGCGGAGAGATAGGAAAATTTAGTGTAGACTGAAGAAAATGGGAAATCTATGCACAAGTTGTGCTCCTAAACATGATAAACACCACATAGAAACAGCAAGTTATAAAAGAAAGAGAATAAACGACAAAAAAGATAGCACAGAAGGAATGAAAACTGATAGAAGTAAATTGGGCACACAAGATAGAGATCACGGAAGGAGCCAGTCCGTATGGCACAGACAAGCCTAACTCACCTAAACCTTTTGCCTATCTGATGCCTCACAAGAGGGACAGACTTAATTTGAGCTTTAAACTGCACAAAAGCACATAAATTAGATTAGATGTTACTTTGTGCCTCCTCAACCGCATAAAAGGCGTTTCAAAGAGAGGAAGGCACTATTTAGATGGAGTTAAAAAACGTGGAATCTAAGCACAAAGTGCATAGAAACGGTAAGTTGAAAAAGAATTTTATGAAACAAAATTAACAGTTGAAGAAGAAAGTAGTAGGCACAGAAAAAAAGGACTGCAGTGAACAGAAAAAGATGGTCCATACCACAACAAAAAAATATTCTATTTCAACGAAAGGAAGGATTGCCTAACCCTTAGTCGGTACCTCACACATTCTATCAGAGACAAAGGAAAGGAACTATCATTATGCTACGCAACAAAGGAAAAAATTTGCATGACTATGAAACTCGTGGTGAAAAAAGTTTCAAGGCGAGAAATTCAAACGAGGCGAGAGCCGGTCAACGAGTCCACAAAGTTGATTCGGCGAGCAGAGTAACAACTTCGATGTGTCGGATGATGAAATCGATGGTCATGAGAATTGAGATTTGGCAACAACACTACAGAAGCACTAGTAGTGTGAGAGAACACCAACACTAGAGTGGCAATGATAGTGTGGGAACACCCACACTACAGTGGCACTAGCAGTGTGAAATCATCACTTTAAGTAACATCAGTAGTGTCAGAACGCCAACACTACGAGCAGCACCCGATATAACGTCTACCAGGTGGAAGATACCCAGTATTTGTGGTGTAGATTTGAAGCAGGTGGTGAGCATAATTGGAAGCGCACTGAACGCTTCAGTTAAAGCAAAAATGGGTAGTATATGAATTAATAACCCACAATAAATAAAATTGTAAAAATTTAATTAAAGCAATTAGAAAACATGATATAAAAATACTTCCACTGCAGAGGGATAACCGAGAGTGCATGTAGGAGAACTTGAACTTTGATTTAAAAATACTACACCCGAAAGTTCTGAGTTACAGTTATAGAATGGAATTTTTTTAAGGCATTCCCTGTGTAACAAATTCTCGGGACTAGAAGCGAAGCTAAAAGCTTGCACTCACGAGTTTACAGCCAGGTTAAAGTATAAAACAAACCAAGGGAATTTAGGGAACAAATTTGTTTAGAACATTTAGCAATATCATAGTTACAACTTCGATTAGAACCATATTAACCCCTTACAATCTGAAGTAGTATGTAATAACCATTTTACCTACTGTAACTAAGGTAATAATAATTAGGAAAAACACATTGTACCCAAAGTTAGAACTGTGAGAACCGCATTGCAAATCCAGAGCCCAGGAGTTTTCCAAAGTACTTAACTGGAGATGTTTTGATACGAGGGATCGTCGCTCTATCGTCACCGAAGAGAACCACGTCTTGAATAAAGCACTGAAGCAGTGGTTCTTAACCCCTGGGTCGCAACCCAGGACGTCACTGTTGTTCTAACATGCTGCTTATATTGATAAACAAGGAAGCAATAATTTTTGTTCCTGTAGTGTAAACCTAGAGTAACCTGTTTTCCAAAGAATATTCATACTTTGAATGAATTTTTTTATTGCTATGGAGACTTGGGCTGCTGCAGTTACTGTATTTTGGGTCACTGGGAAAGAAGGTTAAGAACGACTGCACAAAAGCGACTCGTGGCTGCACTAAGCTCACCTGGCTGAGGCGGACCAGCGTACTGCTGGTTGGGGATGAAGTTGGGGTCGTTCATGGGGAAGCTGGCGCCATCAGGAGGACCTCCGGGTGGAGCTTGGTTCCTTTGGCCCCGCCCAATGAAGGGTATCCCTTGGAACTTCCCGCCCAAGCCCCTGGAAGACACAAAGTTATGAAGGGGGCGGACGTGCCACATCGCGCGGTATCAACTTCCCGGTGCACTCATCAGCCAGGCTCCCGCTTCGCGGAATTCAACATAGGATTTCGTAAAAAGTCAATGCAAGCAATATCTTCAATATATCAGTGGCTGGAAAACGCATTTTGTAAACTGGAATCAGAAATATTATCTGACCTCAACAAAAAAAAGCGCATCGAATAGTGTTAACACCACTGGTGGTTACTCTAGGCCACTTGCGGTCGTTCTAAGACACTTACGGATATTCTAAATCCCCTGCGGTTACTGTTGACTACTTGTCGTTGTTTGTCGTGGCCCGAATTTCAGCAGAGGTTTGAGGGAAGTACAGTTCCAGTGAAAACTTAATTGTTCACTAGGGTAACGGTTTACGTGCGACTAGGGAGTTGTGAACCTCTACTATCAACATCCGATTGTTTGTACTGGAGCTCACAATAAAATTTTAGATCAAAATATTAGTATCATTCTCACAGTGAGTCACAAGTGAGAAACTCGACAAACATGCAGGTTGACCTCAGAAATTAAACCATGTTTGTGCTGAAGCGAAATGTGCGAAGAATGTTACGGTGAGAATGTCGCTCCTATGCAAGGAAACTCTCACACTAACATGAAGGAAAGTGAGTTAAACCGTGCCACAAGCGCTGTATGTGTCGGAACAATCCCTCGTATCTCGGTGGCATGGTTATCCTTCTACCGTTTGATTACTTTTTAGCTCATTTAGTTATCACAAGATCCTAGACTGGCACTGGTGTCAGGATGCAGAACAAGGAACGCATTCCCTCTTTGCTATACACTCCAAAAAAACAATTAAAGCAAAAAACAGACACGATATCAGAAAATTAGAAACGTTTGAGGCATAAGAATAAAATGAAGGAATGCAACAACTTAGCCCCTCACGCACAGGCATCCTGAGTGCACGAGTGCAGCCGTGTGCTCCGCACACCCACGTCACTCACTTGCCCACCTCGTGAGTGGCACTCACCCATGGCCCCGACCACCCATAGCACTCACTTGCCCTTGCCCTTGAAGCAGCAGAAGTAGATGAGAGCACCAAGTAGCAGGAAGCCCAGAACGCCTCCGCTGCCGCCTCCAGCCTTCTCCGCCAAGTAAGGGTCTGGCCCAGGTCAGATCGCACATTTTTACACCCATAAATATATGAGACATGATGCAAAAAAAATTGAAAATGCAAGGAAAAACACTGATTTTTGTGTTATTTCACAGCGCAGTTGAGTTCATCAGAAACTTGTGTTCATTTCATTCATTAGTTATTTGTATTCATGCAGTTCATTAGCTAACGTGAAGTAAAAATATAGACAAGAGGCTTATGCAAATGATCCTAAACTAGTTCTCACCTACACGCACAACTCAATCCCAAATTGCACTAACATTATTATTCGCAACTGAACGCTTTTCTTGAAAATTGATGTTTTTTGTTGCGCCCAGGATCACGGCACACCATGAAAGATTAGATTAGATAATTAGTTTAAGCCTCCCTATCTGCCACAAAAGCGATCCAAAGAGAGGAAGGAACCATTTAGTATGGAGTTAAGGGAACATGACATCTATGCAGAAAGGGTATAAAAACAGTAAGTTGAGAAAGAAGATCATGAAACAAGATCAACGTCTAAGAAAGTAGCAGGTGCTGAAAAACAGGACAGCAATGAACTGAAAAGAAGATGGTCCTTGTTTAATTAGGCGCAGTCAGCTGGGTAATGTGCAAGCACTAATTGATTTGTTTGAGATCTGTTTTACATTTTTACCTTTTTTCACTTAAAGATTCATAATATTATCTATTTTGAATAAAATCAAATTAAAATTAACTCACCATAACCACCCTTTCCTCCTCCACCACCACCACGGGGTTGATTAGGGTTGTAAGGCTGATTTGGGTTGTATGGCTGATTAGGGTTGTATGGCTGATTAGGGTTGTATGGCTGATTAGGGTTGTATGGCTGATTTGGGTTGTGTGGCTGGTTGGGATTGTAGCCAGGTTGATTTGGGTTGTAGCCAGGTTGGTTCGGATTGTACGGCGGAGCATTGGGGTTGTACGGTGGAGCATTGGGGTTGTACGGTGGAGCATTTGGGTTGTATGGTGGAGCATTGGGGTTGTATGGAGCATTTGGGTTGTAGCCTGGTTGATTTGGGTTACGACCACCAAACTCAACATCAGGTTTCTTGTCCGGTTTGGTGTCAGGTTTGTTTGGGTCAAAGTCGAAGGGCAGATCATCAAACGCGCCACCGGGGTCTGATATCCTGCCACCACCACCACCACCACCACCACCACTGCTGGTACCTGCATGAAGATGGAGAGTGAATGACGAAAAGCAGCATAATTTGATCAATTCACTGTTGTCGGATGGGCTGTGAGTGATTATGTGGCACTAAGTGATTTGCTCTCGTTTTGGATGTGTCCAACATCTTGTGTGAGTGGGGACAGACTTGCGTTGTTTTGGGAGGTATTTTAGTCTCAGTAATGATCACAATCACCAGTCACTAGCAGCTGGCTTCTCCACGGAGAAACAACGTTTCAAACATACAAGGACAAAGCTCATATATTAAGGTCATCAGCTGAGGACCCAAATGCACAATCACGCATGAAGATAGTCACAAGCTCAGCACACTATTATCCATGTTGAAGGGCTAGCAGGATTCACTCATTTTGGTGTGCATCAATCACTGTCAGCTTCAAAACATCAACATAGAACAATCCTCATGAGTAGTGTACATGAAAATATTTTGCCTTGAAGCTAAAGAAAATAATTGATTGACAATGTCACTTTTCTGAATGGAGAGCAGTTGAGCCCTAATGAACAGTTATCATTCATCCAAAATCTCTTTTATTACAGAGCTACAAGGGCAGCATTGAAGCCTCTATTAGTTATTAGATCCATATTTAAATGAACAAGAATCCAATGAACACCAGATCTATCCTGTAGCTTTCATCCACCCTGATGGGGGGACCATAACCAGATCCAGCCCCTGGCCAGCATCCACCCTGATGGGGGGACCATAACCAGATCCAGCCCCTGGCCAGCATCCACCCATCATTACCAGATCCAGCCCCTGGC
>JACJUY010003305.1:57610-70719 GCA_014220935.1 Platorchestia sp. MABIK | reverse complement strand
CACCCATCATTACCAGATCCAGCCCCTAGCCAGCATCCACCCATCATTACCAGATCCAGCCCCTAGCCAGCATCCACCCATCATTACCAGATCCAGCTCCTGGCTTGCACGTCTTCAGAGTCTTGTCCTCATGAGTGCCAGGAGGGCACTGGCAGAAGCTGCCCCCACACACCCCGTTGTACAACGACATGCACGGGTCATTGAGCTCTCCTTTGGAAGGATCCAAGTTACACTTTGTGCTTTTCACTCCTGTCAAAGAAAATGGAAATGAAGCCATGCATATTTTGGTTATTGAATAATGCATACCAAAAGTCATTTCAGTTTTGATGCAATATACTTTGCTCAGAAAATTTTAGAAACAAATTAATTAAGTTTATTAGCATTTAGTATGCATAGCTATGTTTTGAATATGCAGAAAGAGGTATATTTGCCTGAGAAGATTCTCAGCTATTTAGTGCAATGAAAAATAACACAAGCAAATGCACTCAAGTATTATACAGAGCAAAAAGAATACATCCCAATACACTTCCTACCATTCCTGAACTGTAAGGGTATGTTTGGAAGATTTCAGAGATTTATTTACCCCAAGCATGAACATTGCTACAAGCAAGACATAAGAATATACTTAGTACCTAATAGACAACAAAACGACCAATGGGGCCAAATAAGCTATGAGACTTTTATGACAACCAATCAAGAGATAAACAAATTCTCCAATACATTCAGGTAAATTACTCAGTGTAATCATGTCTCTGACTCAGAAAAAATGAAGCACATAAGCCCCCATATGATACTTGCAATGCCAAAGCACACCAGTGCAGTTGAGCAAAAGAACTCAGTTTAGTGGCTTTGTAGCTTCTGGTGGTCTTTTCCAGTGATTGTTATCTTAGGTGGCAGGCCAAGTTAAAGTTCAGGCATCATTTGTGCTCCACAAGTTATTGAATAGCCTAAATTATTCTTCCATCATTTTGGTCTCTACTCATGCTCTTTTATTGCCTTCAGTTGAATTATTTTATCCACAAAATCCTCACATTATTTTATGCATTAACATGCTACTAAACAATTGCCACAATTATTTTACACCCACACTTTTGGTGACTTTCAGTATGATGAATGGATTTTGATATAATTTATGGTACTGTTGGACTCTCCAAGATTTCTTACTGTGTATGACCAACACTGAAAAACTACCATCTACTGGATTACTTGGCAATGAGCTAAGTCAAAAGATAGTCAGCTAACAAGATTAGCACTCAAGAGGGTAAAGCTGAAATAGAATTTGTTGTATACAAAACTCTTAACTTGAACAGAAATAAGATGTAGCTAATAGTGCAAGTCCATTCATCTGCATAATGAAATGGACAAAGCAAAATAGAAGCAAATCAATGGCACAAATGCAAATCAATGAAAATATTTTAATGTTATTTCATTTGATCATTAATGCTACATGAGTAAAAATCACGCTTTGACTGATTGAGAGAGCACAGAGCAAACATCCTTGAGGCTCTCACACACACTTGTCAAGGAAGAAGCAACAGTACATGAAATTTTCCTTGTATTAGTGTGAACTCTTACTGTACCAAAACTGAGGCATCAAATTTCCAAAAACAAAGTGTGATCTCTGGTACATGTAATCCTTCACCACTAACCAACAATACTTAAGGTTAAGCTAACAAGAGAAATTTTCCATGCAATAAGCACTTGAATAAAATGTTGGACATTAGCCTTTAAAAGCTATGTAGTTTGTAACAGTACTTACCAATGTTGAAGGCCTGAGTAGCAGGGACAGCTGACAGGAAAAGGAGTGCCACAGCACATCCAACTGTCCCTAAAGATATGAGCAACCTCATTGTGAAGTCTGAAATGAAAAATTGGCAGATAAACCATTGGTAGAATGCATGATAGTATGCAATGCAGGCTCATCAATCATCACATATGTTGACGTAATACAATTCCTTATAGAAATATTACGTACGATAACTAAAATTGTTCATTCGTTGAATGTAGTATGATAAAATGTGTGCAAATGAATTCACATTAAGCTGCTGCATTTTAGACATATTTTAAAAGATTTTTAAAAGAACATGTGGTTTCCCACATTGAACATTTTATTGTGCTTAGGGCAGCCTGTAACTTCAGGATGGGATGACTAAAATTAAATGCACAGTTCACCTTATGTGAACTACCTATCATTCAAATTGTTTGAATTTAACACTATTTCAGGTATTTTGTTCAGGATAAAATAAGGTAACTTCTACATATGATTTAAGATATTATGCCACGCCAGGACATAATAAAAAAGGTTCATATTCTTCCCAGGTTACAATAAACAAGATTGCCTTTTTTTCTTGCCTGTTGGAGGCTTTGACGCATCCATGATCTCAACAACATAGGAATAGTTATTGTTAACCTTGATCAGTTACATCAAACATTAATAAACTGAAAGCAGCAGCAAAACTACAAAAATTTTGTGGTTAATGGTTCCATTGTGTTGAGAAAAATATGAGACTACTTTACATAATGCCTAGATACAATAACTACTTCAAACATGTTAATAACTAGGCCTATTATTTTTTCTGTCAACTGTGGGGAATTAAAAACCTTAGCAACTGATCAATAAGTTTGTCGTAACAACTTATTTTAACCAATCCTGAAATAAAACACTAGTTTCAAACTCAAATGTGCCATGACATGTAGTATGGCAGTAACACAGATTTTGGATTCTTAGTTTGAATAAGCATGCAAAAGACATTCCTAAATTTTTGCAAATAGGCCATATCTTAGCTGTGTGACGTTTCTTAATTTTCTTAGTTAGAAATCTTAAAATTACAAGAAATACTATCTAAAGAAACTGAGAAAGTACTTTCAACAACTACAAATATGTTGGGCATTTTCACGACACATGCAAAGTTGCAGCTGAAGAAGTTATTATAACAGTACTTGGGTTATTTTTTTCTTGTTTCTATAATCATTAATGATTAAATCAACAAAATTTGAATTAAATCTGAGCCGTAATTTGGTTTTATAGTAGCTGAACTTAACATGTAATGAACCGTAAATAAACTTTCATGAATTGCATTTGGCACTGGGACTCAGAATGGCACGATTGACCAAACGTAAGTCTGGCACTCGCTAAGTGAAACGCTGCAGTAATAAATGACTAAACAAAGAAATAGCTTGATCAGGCCGAAAGAATTTCAGTTGAAACAAGTACAACAGTTATAAAATAACCGGAATTGGGCAAGATTCATGGCAAAATCGATGCAATAATTTGTACGACGGAGCGGCTCCCAACGAAAAAATGAATTCATTCCGAGGTAAATGTAATTGCGCTGATTGATTAAAATATATACACAGTTAACTCGCGTAACAATCACTTGATGAAAATCCCAGTAAGAATGGATGAAATTCAATCTATTCGAAGAAAATGTGGGGAATATAACCAAATTCTTCTTGCCAACGCAAACAGCCACACCCTCTCACGTCTATTACTCGAGGTCAACTGTAGACTGTAGTTGAGGACTCACTCGGTCACTCGGGGACTCACTCCGACTCAGGAATAACTCCGAATAAGAGTATAGGATTGGTTAAGTTTATCGCAGCCATAACGTAGGAGACAACATAGAAAAGTAGGCAAAGGGATTTTAAAAGGGAGAAAGGTATATCTATTACAAAAGAGAAATCTATTACAACAATCGTCTCTTGTAATAGATGGATAAATCTTTTACCATATTCCAGTTCAGAGATTTTAGGTATTCGGTTGCGCATGACAGAAAAGTTACTTGTACAAGAAAGGTATTTGCCATAGTGAATCATCACCGAAATCAGTAAAAGTAGCTATAGTAAAATTTTGAACCTTGGATGTGTCAAAAATTCTATTCCGGACAAAGCACCTTCACTGTTGTGTCGAGTTGTCGTTAAATATCCCTCTTAATTTAGATTTTATTACAATCGAGTGCGCATAAAAAAAAATGTTCATTTCATTTAAAAGCTACTAATTAGGAAAAGAACCCCGTACGCGTGCAACTCGTAGTTTGATATTTGAATGGAAAACTCATGAATAAGTCCATTGCTTTATATTACAATTAAACGCCCAATAACAAATAATTCAGTGACGTTCACTAAACAAAGCATCTTTTCATGGACGTGAGAACATTACGGAATAGAAAGGTAGGACCTATAATCACCAAAGCAAGTAATTTTCACAGTAGAACATTTAATGACTTCCTTTTTTTGTTTTGCTATTTCGAAAGTAACCATTTGATTATACCGAAATTCAGCTGAGAAGGAAACACATGACCACAACAAGTGGTTGAGAACTGAACAAGTAAAGTAAATTTCCCCAATTTCTTTGGAATTTTAAAATCGTTTCAGAGCTCATACAGCGGGTAAAACACTGGGGGGACAAGAAAAAGCATCTGAGAGATAAAAAAGATTCTTTAACAAGGCTACAGGTATTTGTTTGTTCTACATAAGTCTAACATTGTACATCTCTGAATGCATGTGACAAGTGTTTCATGGCAAAAGAGTTTTTGCTTTTGTTCACTCTAAAATAAATTGAGAGAAATAGGTTGTTATAAACCTTGTTCTTTAGCCGAATACAATGATAGTTATTGCCAATGTCAATTCCTAAATTTTAAAACTAATTCGATTTCAGTTTACCCTGTTCAGAGTTATTAAATACTCAACCTAATGCTCAACTTACCACTGCAGTGCACCAAGTTGAAGGTGAAAAATGGCGATCCTTCGAATGAAGCGCTAAACAAGTGCACAGAGCTGTGAAATACTTGTCATGACAAAAGCGAGTAAAACGAATGACACGCAAGTGTCGCAACACGAGTTATACAGGACAACACCGTCATACGCTAGCCGTACGTGCAGCGGAGGCGTGTCCGGTGCATGACCAAATCAGACATGCAGGTTGCCCCGAGCTACAAGCATACTATCCTCGTCAACATGGTACGCTTGCCAAGAAACGCAATCTGTACTTGTATCATTCGCCGCTTTCGGCGTCTGGTTCGGTATGATCTTCACAGCATTCTCTTCATGAAGTGCAGAGAAAGCTTTTCAAAGTTCTTTCATCGAAACGTTGAGGTCTACGTGACATTTGCAGAATTCAGCCTCATTACTTTCATTTCAATTTCAAACGCTTATTTTTTATTTACATAGATTATCAAATTGTTCTTCAGCTTCTTCCATGATTTCCACTTTTTTAGAATGAATAAAACAGTTATTTCAAGTGACCCATTGAGACGAGCAACACTCCCTCTGTGTATGTGTTCCTGACGCCGTTGATCGTATTATTTGTAATTAGACATTCTGATCTTAGTAACTTCACATGATCAATTAAGTGTTATTTAATGAATTAATTAATTCAGTTTATCATGGAATTACTTTAAATTACTTCAGAAGAACCTATTTTTCCGTGAGTCTGTTGAACTAACGAGGAAACATCCATAAAGCGTAAAAACTAGACATAAATTTTGATTCCTGTCTATAACTTGATGAAAGATGAACGACATCTTTTAACAAATGTAAATTCTTGCGTAGGTTATAAAGCTTTTAATAAGCAAACGGTACAAGTGCTAAGGTGAAGAATTATACACAAAAACATGAGTTTTACCGAGCAAATCTTCATATTATCGATACTAATTAGACTAGTTTTACAAAATATCAAAAAGAGACAAAAGAAAGTAATTGATCATCATCGTCCAAATGAGATGAACAGAGTATTTATAAATTATCTAATGTAAAAGCATTTCACGCTTACGGAACAATTTTTTTAGACTGGTACACTCGAGCAGTCAAATATGACAGAAATATTTTTGTCACAATTTAGGTAGATGCAAATTTTACATCAGAGGCACCAAAAGAGTGACAGTACCAGCAATACTTTCATTACCGTTGGTCAGGTCATAAAGACAAGTAAACAATTAGCATTAGTTAATGTACATAATTTAACCTAGTTTGTCCGGAAAACATGTAATTTAAGGCTACTGAACGATGAAATTTAGAGCGAAAAACCAGCCGCAGATAGTATCTAACTCTCTAAACTGTAAAATCTGAAACAAGCTCAAATTGTCTTTCATGTCGCACACAGCGAAATAGTTAATATAGAAAATGTAATCCAGTTTTTCTTAAAATGATGTAATTTAAATGTGCTAATCAATAAAATTTAAAGCAGAAAACAACAAAAGTTACTCACACTATAAAGTGTAAAATCTCGAGTTGTCATTTGTCTCACAGCAAACCAGCGTCATCAGCGTTGCCCTCCGTAGTAAATTGGTTCACTTTACATTACTTTCCTCTTCCTGATAGGCTAAGAACTTAAAATACGGCTAAGCCTGCCAGCAACATGTTATTAAGAAAAATTAAAACAATGAATTATAAATAAAACTGTTATTACTCGGGCAACGAGGGAATTTCCTATTCTGACTGCTGGTGTTGGGGACATACGGAAGAAAGAATGAATAATTCTTAGTATGATATGTTTATTTCCCGTTTTGTGAGTAAACATATAAATCAATGATGGGTAGAGAAGTGTAACTGCTATTCCGAATCATACTATAGGGTTTACAAATACATAGATAAACTATATAAATTGTTTAATGCTGGTCATAGTTGCGTTTAGTATGCTCTCCATTTCTCAAATCTCAATGACACTTGATGAGAAAAAATAGGAACATATTTATTTTCTACTATTCATGATAGCAATTATACGAAACTTTATAATCATTTTCGCCGTTTTCTCATGAGTGATCTATTGTTTTTCGGCGACTTGCGCAGGCGTCGTTTCAAGGTTTCAAATTCGGCATTCTTGTAATCAATGACGACCGCTGACAAAAGTGTTCAAAACAATTGCCATAGCAGTCATGTTGTGCAGGAAAATTTGAATATTCCCCACTCCTCAGCATGAATTGAAATTGTTTCCTTAGTGTTTAGATACTTTAATCTATATTATGAGCTAGTCAGTTAAATTGCCTCATGACTATAAATCCCACTCCCGAAATGAAACTTGCCTTTGAAGTACAATACGCAATTCATTTTCATTTGTAAGGGTTTACGTAGGTACAACGATCCTTGCTTCTGTCGCCATCGTACACTCAATTTGGCTTTAAACAATAATTTGTTGGCAGTATTTTGTACACACGCTCTCTATAAGTGGTTACCTTCTGATGTGAGTAGACGCAATAATTGATATTGAATTAATAATATTACTTATTTACCCATGAGATTTACCCATGAGGAGAACGAGGTTCTCATAAAACATGTACGAGGGCTTGCAATATATGGATATTTCAAATTAGTTGATTTGTGACACTTCCATGTTAGTGATAACCAAGATTATGATAGCCAAGTCACAAGCATGTCAATCAAGGGATGTGGGATTCTTCGCAGTTTCATGCTTGTTAATGGTAGTTTTGAAAAAATTGAGACAAAATTTTTGAGAAAAACATGAACAAAGTAATCTGACTTTGAAACGCAAACAAAACGAGAATTTTCAACTACGGTGAATGAAAATGACAATAGAAGAATCGTTCTGTACGATGTCCTTGTGTCAATATAGTTTAAAACGTCGGAAATTTTTCAACAGGAAGTAACTGTGGCAAAAAATTCACGTTCCGTGTGGCTGGGAACGCAATGGGGAGACGCGTAACCTTGGAGGCTAAAAGTTGAGACCCTCGTTCCCGCGTTGCGTTGTGGTGACGTCACGGTTTGTGCTCAGTTGGCGTTATGGCAGTGCGGTGTCAGGAGGTACGCAGGCAGATAGTGCCTTGTATTGTGTATGATGCGGATGACTTTACTCAAGAAGCCTTGAAAGTTACCGAAAATTCACGTGAGCTTTTA
Source organism: Platorchestia sp. MABIK (assembly GCA_014220935.1). Taxonomy (NCBI): domain Eukaryota; kingdom Metazoa; phylum Arthropoda; class Malacostraca; order Amphipoda; family Talitridae; genus Platorchestia; species Platorchestia sp. MABIK. The sequence goes on along the minus strand of JACJUY010003305.1, from coordinate 62,871 downwards.
ATTTCTCCAATGATTTACTTGTACGACAATCGCGTTTACTTTTGACTTGCTGGTATGGTAATACGTCAGCGATTTCTACATTGACTTTTATGTTATCACTATTTTATCTAATGTGTAGCGGAATGTTTGAAATTTCTCATCTTGTTTACTATACTCATTGACGTGACTAGAGTTTCGTGAAAGAAGATGCAGCATCACTTGGTTGTCAAGGTATTACGCAGACCAGTTCTGTATCTGTGGCGGATATATACCAGCGTAAAAGGCAAATTGGAATCAAGATTTGGACCTTGAAAAAATTCTGCTTTTAGACTACAGCTGTTCATGAAACATTGCTGTGTGATGTAATAAAGTTTCAGCACTTTATTTCAGCAGAAACTTGGTATTTTGAGACTAATTTTGCAAAATTTTCCTTGTACAGGAACTTCATTCCACAATGCCTATTTTTATACTTCTTATCTCAAGTAAACTACCTCCAATTGAATTTCATAGATTGATAAACGAAGAAATACGTATTCCTCACGATATATCGCACTAAACTTTGTGCATGCGGTAAATTTATCCCTCCATTTACCGAAGGTAAAATGCCGGCGTGACTGGCGGCGTAGCAAGCGAGATTTGCACAGCAAAAAGCAAGAGGTTGTGAAGTCTCTCGTCCAATTATATATCTTGAGAAAAAATTTTACTTCTGCGGTCATGGCCTGACTGCGCAGTTTTTGTTCGGCTTTCGGTCATGTACGAGTTGTTCCAGAAATTTCTCGCATCGTATAACCCTGAACACAATTTTCAATTGTACCATGAGTAAAGGTTGCTTCAGTTAACGGCAGTTGCTACTCATCTTTTCTAAAATAGGTGACGCCATTTATTGTGTATGGTTTTCATCATACTCTTCCTGTACCCCTACTCTTACTTGAAATTCATTCAACTCCGTACATTTTTTAGAGTGCAAAACAACTAGGTAACACGAATTGGTAGATTGGTCTATTTTTGGGTCGCTACCTAAGATATAGGGAGTATGGAGCTATGGCGAGTGATGGAGCTGTGGCGAGTTATGGAGGTTTGGCGAGTTATGGAGCTATGGCGAGTTATGGAGCTGTGGCGAGTTATGGAGGTATGGCGAGTTATGAAGAACACGGTTGGACTTAATGACTGTCATAACAAACGTTCCGTCGACGACTCCCAACTGCACAACGACAGCGAAGATGAAGCGTGAGAGGCATTAATTTCAGCCACAACTTTCTAAGCACAGCACGTACTCCACTCCTGTGCTCTTCAATAATGCCTCACTTCCAACAATATTTTTTTTCTTGCGACATTGTTCCAAAAAAAGTGACATGTCAAGTTTAGTAGATAACTATCCTGAGAGCGGCGTATAGTACGATTTGGATGCGAATATACTAATACTATTTTTTTCAGTTTGAAAGTTACTTGGTGTTGTGACAACTTTTCAGTTCAATGGGCCTAAGTTTATGGAACACCCGTAAATAAAATTTTAATATGACCTGTCTGTACAAGTGAACGCCCCTGTCTCTGTACGTACACATGTAGGAACCCAAAGGTCGAATTCAAGTCTTTCCGTGAACGGAGGGACGGAAGTGTCTCGAGGAAAGCCTTGACGGCCTGCCGCAGGGCTGCGTAATGCGGCCCCTGCAGGGCTGCTAGACTCGCCTTATTCTGGCCACAATAGCCAAATTTGGCCTTTTTTTAAAGTAAACTAAAGCCACGAAGACCACTCGACATCTGGCAGCCCTGCAGGGCTGCTAGACTCACCTTATTCAGAACAGAATAGTCAAAATTGGCCTTTTTTGAAGTAAAATAAGGTCATACAGACCATTCGACAGACCTGCAGGGCTGCTAGACTAGCCTTATTCTGGCCGCAATAGCCCAATTTGGCTTTTTTAAGTGAAATAAAGTCATGAAGACCACTCGGCATCTGGCAGCCCTGGTTGCTAGGCGCTGAATACTCATCATGGTTACATTTTATGTGTGTAGAGACCAGCAACAAGTGGGTGTTGAATACCGTGTGGTTGGAGGGGAGAGGATGTGCATACAGTAATTAGGCAGTATTTCTCTTCCTATTCACACATTTCTTTTAAATACATTTAATCTTGGAACGTTTGGCAGAAAACCAAATTCCCGTTGTGGAAATTTCATTGTGAATAAGTTTTCTCACAGCTTCTTCGTAAAATTTTGGCTGAGTGGAACTACACCAAAAAGCTAAGACTTCATCCTTGATTTCCGTCTCTGAAAGTGAACTGAATAGTTACTCATGTAAACATTTACGCGGTCTAGAAGTTTCAAGTTTCTCCCTTGTCTTGAATAGTTCGTGATGCGCCTGCACGCTATCATCTTCGTAGGATGCCATGCAAGAGATGCCACTTGCGTCTGACGGTCTCATTTGCAGCTGCCGGCAAGATGTTATCAAATTAATAGCCTAATTATGAACAGTTGATCGTGAACAGACCTCAGCATCACGATAAAAATATCGTGCAACTAATGCAGTTAAACTGTTAAAGTTGTGTATTATTTGTAGCCCCACGCGGTGGTGGATTGATTAATTTTCACATGTGCCATCAGGTTGCTCGAGTTGCGTTGTGCTGTGCGGGCAACAGCAAACAGCAAACTTAGCTCGCAATGTGCCACGAAATTCAAAAGTTGTAGCCCGTTAGTAAGCCTAAATAAGCTTTTTTGCTTACGAATTACATTTTTTCTCGGTTGTGAATTCCTCTTAAAAAAGGTCGACTATATCTTCGCTCGGAACAATGGGTGCGGCGAATGATGAAAGAACAAGCAAGTAGCGAACTCGTGTCTTTGTCTGATTGAAGGTCCCGTGTTAAGACGAACAGTCTTTCTTATCTCTTCTTTATTACTTCTGAAACAAGCGTTCGAGCTGATATTACACGTGCCTTTTATTGATCTTTGCATTTTACTTTACATTCTATCATTCTCGCAAACTTGAAAATGCGAAGAACATATTCTCTGTACGAACACAAAATTTTACCTCGAGTTCCTAACATGAACATTACTGTGTGTAAAGACTGAGAAAAAGCACAACTTTCACCTTATAAAGCATTAGACACTGAGACAGTAATATTTCTTGATGCGCTGCCGCTGCATGTGTGACGTGGGAACATGTTCACGACCACACAGAAGTGTTGGTGTGCGGAGACCATTCGACCTCCTTGGCGAGACGACAAACTCGTGCCTCACGAGACGCCGCCTAGCGTCAGGTCGCTAGGGAATCGAACAACTGCAGTCGTGATCGTAAGTCTTCGCTGACGGTTGTGAGAGCTGACTTTGGTCGCTGATGTCTTATACTCACAGCTCTGTCTGATGTTTTTGGGTTTTATTTGATGCTCTTCGGTAAAATTTGAAACCCCTCAGCTTCAAAACTCCCTTCCCTTGAGCCTCCTCCTTTAAATTGAAACTCCTTCAATTGCGGGTGATGTTCAGGTGCGCCTGATGCAGATCTGTTGTGCTTCACGAACTTCATGTTCGCCTGATGATTGTCAGTTGTATCTAATGACTGTCAGCGGAGCCAGGTTATCATCAGGTGTATCAGCTTATCGTCAGCAGTGCCAGGTAATCATCAGGTGTACCAGCTGATCGCCAGCTGTACCAAGTAATTATCAGGAGTACGTACACCAGATGATCGTCAGTTGTAACCGATGCTTGTCAGTTGTGAGAGCACGCTGGTTCATGCACGTGACTTCAGTTTTGTCGTCTCGGTGACGCCAGTTCGCCTCACTGCTCTGAACAATGAAACAAATAGTAGCTTAGAATCATGGAGTAACAGACTCCCATTACTGGGTGAGATTTGCGGACCTGTATGGTTATGCAGGCATTTGTTTTCCATTTGTTCTTTTGCGGGTGTGATGTAATACCATGGCTTATATTAGGCAGTCAAATTTGCGATTGTAATGTAGTACAATAGCTTACATTTAGGCAGTCATTTTGAGGTTTGTTAGCGGTTTAGTTCATTTGATAGCTTTCGTTTGTTTGTTTGTAAGAGGTAGTATTCGTTTACAGAAATGTTTGTAAGCGGTAAAGTTTGTTACCGCTTATTTCATTGATAATGATTCTATTTACCTCTACTCATGAACACTACACGTCTTCAATTTCATCGATTTTCATTCAATGATGCTTCTACTTACGACGCATCTGCTCGCGACGAAGAAGTATATTTTTCACGATTGTATTGTCTTATACATTTTCCCACGCCGAAATTTCATTATCGTATTCGCGTACGATTGCGAACTTCCTTTCCAAGAAGTTTCGTTTGAACTACCCTCACATCTTGGAAATTTTTCACTTAAAATTTTAGTGCCTCATGATAATGAAAAAGTCCAATGGGCCCGCATTTTCTAAGTGTAGACTCCTGTTTGGTCAAATTTTCTCCGCCTTCTCGCACATATTTGGCTGGGGTATCTCTTTCCAGATTGTTTTTCTTCTCGAATTTGTGGGACATTTTAATGGCCTAGGCCGGTGACCAAAGTGATGAAACATAAAAAAAGCGTCAAGCCTTGCACTCAAGCTGCGCGAAACAAGCCGTCTCACATAACACTCTTCGCAGCGATTCCAACAGTTTTTCTATTAAAAGCATTTCGATTGCTTATACTAGTGTTCTTTATTTAATGATATTCGGACATAATCCTATACATATATATTATTTATCACAAAAGTAACATATAGTTAACGGGATTCAACACTCAATTTGATATTTCTACCAGAAGCTGAAGCGAAATTTCATGCTAAATTGTGCACAACTTTCAAGTTCGAAAGTTAAATTCAAAAGTGGTCTATTTCAAAAGTTGCAACCTTTTGTTGAACTTTGATTAACGAAGCCGGTCACTCTGTATAACGCTAAATGCGCGTGATTTTGAAGCACATGGCCTTGTTTTGGCTGTGCTATCATGCGGTTGGAAATTTCCACTTTTTTATTACCAAATCCCTGCACGGTTCCTTCAGATTGTAGCACTTTTCTCGTAGAGCCAAATAGTTTCTTCGGTGGGTGTTTTGAAACCCATGAAATGAAGTACCTCATGTTTTGCAAACTTGCGTCCGTTCGCTGCGGTATTTGATTTGCTGGAGCCCGAGTTCCTAAGCTCCATCAGTGCTTATACTTAGTCAGCAGGACGAATAACCTGCGGACATCATCTGTTATACACGTACCAACTTTCACTCTTCGTCCTGTACCTATAGTGTTCCACTCTGTGTGAATTTCCCAATATCGTGCACTGAATTGTAGAATATCGGGAGTTCAT
>JACJUY010003305.1:40923-53666 GCA_014220935.1 Platorchestia sp. MABIK | reverse complement strand
TCTGCACTTGGTGTTGGTCATGTCTGCTCTCGGTGTTGGTCGTGTGTGCACTTGGTGTTGGTCGTGTGTGCACTTGGTGTTGGTCGTGTGTGCACTTGGTGTTGGTCTTGTGTGCACTTGGTGTCGGTCATTTCTGACGTATGTCCTGTGTGTTAGACAATGCAAAGCGCCAACATAAAATGCAAAAATACACATTGAATCCAAAATCGTACTTCCAACCTAATCTACGTCGTAGTGTAGTGGATTTATATTAGTTACGTAATTACTATCTAAGGTGTGTCCTTACTGTATACAAGATGAGGGTACGCACTCACGAACGTACATCTAATCCATGCCAACACTATGTATTCAGTTTATACAGACCTACAACTCAGTGAACACAGTTAACACACTCTAAACACAGTTCATACACACATTAAATGCTATGAGCACAGTTCATTCACACCCTCATCACGATGCATGCTGTTCATTATATTCTCAACTTAACGCAGAGGCGTGTTTCATTACTGAGGCAGTCTCTTGAATCTCAATGAGTTACTCACGCTGTAACAATGACCTGAGCCGTCTCTTCTGATATAGCTCCCTCTTATTCGGTGTAATGATGCATACGATTAATTTCAAGTGTGTTCCTATTTGAACCGGTTTGTTTCAAATTTCTATGGTGCGCCTTTCCTCAAACAAACTTTTGATCCCATGAGACGAGGATGTTTGATTAAAGTCTGAAGCTGATATCCGTCAATTTATGAGGTTCAATGTAATGACGCGTTACATTGTTTCAGGAGTTGGAATTTATTTAAGCATTTTTTTCCAACTTGGAGCTAGCTATTTGTTCCATCGGATACCAATCACTTGGAGCAATCATTAGTTTTTCAGAAACTAATCAGATGAATCGACCAAAAGTTTTTCAGCTGCTAATTCGTTGGAGTAGTCATCTGGGTTTCAGTTTCCAATCAGTTGGAACTGTCAACTCTGTTTTAGTTGCTTATCATGTCAAAACAATATTCGTTTTTGCGTTGCCGCTTCTGCACCAAAGCATAATTAATTAGCCTTCACAACTAGCGCGCTGTTCAACTAGAGGGACAAGCTTCTATTAAAAATTCGATCTTTTGAACTGGATCATCTTCGCGATGAAGACCTGAATATTGGTGTGGATGTGATGAAAGGCGCATTTTGGTGAGCTGGGTTAAAGTTCAGCGGTTACAGATAGCGTCCAGAACAAACTCGGCGTTTACATAACAAACTCAATAAGATAGCACTTGAGAAGACAAGTCCTTCCATACTTGTGTGCTTCCGAAGAAGAGACTGCATTTGCTGTGCTGCTGTGCTCGTCTGTGCGGGTACACAGGATTTTAGTGTGTGAAATTAAGGTGAGTTAAGTACAACGCTCTGACCTTTAATTGGTAACGTCAAACGAGCGTTATTCAGGTGACTTAATGAAAAGCACGAAAAATAAGTATATACGCATGTAAACAAAATTTCATAAATACTTTTTGTTTTTGTTAGCTCTACTCGACAATGTGGTAATACGTTTTTCTTTTAACTAGTTTGTCTAACCGCAGTTTTCGAGTGAAAACATGCGGAATTTCACAAATATTGTCCTAAGGTGTAGCCTAAATTACTGCTTTTTGCCCATTATTGGTAATTTTTCGTAGTGTCAGGAAATTTCGGTGCCAGCTGCTTACTCATCGTATCGGCATTTCCTCGGGCATCCTTTGGTGTATCGAAATTTTGATTTGAGTTCAAAGATCCTTATCCAGTACGATGCTCGAAAAACATCTCAGAAAATATGTTCAAATTCTATTGACATTACTTCAATCTTCTTGTATTCACGAAGGCTCAAATCTTAGCTCTCAAATTACGCATTTCTTCAGTTTTCGTTCAGACAATTGGACACAGTCTGCCCATGGCGAAGGCAGCGTGCGTCAGAGAGTACTACTGACGCCTGCAGCATGACGTCACTAGTACGTCATGGTTGTGGTACTGGGCTTACAGGCTGCTAGCCCGTAGATGGTGGTGTCAAAATGTCCCCAACTGAATTTTAGACTCAAATAAATGTAGATTTTATCCACATATTAAAACATGGCTTTGTGACTTTTTCGAAAAAACTGAAACTGGTTAACCGATATGAGCTTTGCTACTTTAATGAAAAGGTTGGGGATCAAATTGACCCAACGGTGTAAGTTTGTTTGAAATTATATCGTGTATCCACGGGTTAACCCTTTAACGCCATAATTTTTCTACTCATATTACCGTTACTGCCACCACCGTTACTAAACTGGCAGTGGCATCAGATAGTCACCGACATCAGGATGAGGAAGGAACTGCCACTCCGCAGATAATTTTAAGAAAAAAAAGAAAAAAAAAGAACTGTTTATTTCCAAAAAAGTTGATACATGAACATTTTTTTCAACACACGATTCTTAAAAAGTTTCTTAATACAAAGGTCCTAAATTGATAGACAAACCATTCGAGGTGTTCTAATAGCCAGAAAAATTAAAGGACACATTGAGGAACAAATTTAATGAGAAATACAATACAAATGTTGTGGCTATTATTGAAAAAGGACCAAAAAGTCCTGAGGCGTTAATCGTTAAAAGGTTTAGTTATTTCTATCTGCCAGTAAATGCCGGCTTGCAAGTACATCATAAAGGTAGAACTGGAAGCTGACGTCACGGTATACCGTGGCTGACGTCATGGATACTCAGTAAACAACCGGTTATCCTGTACCCAGAAAATCCTATTGATGACATCATGACTGCAAGGCGTGATGCTTAACCAATCTGCGATGAGCTCTACGCATTAGCTGCCTGCTGGCGTTACTCATTGCGCAGCCATGAAATGAGTTGCCTCTAGGAACAGGTGTACCTACACAAGTGAACAAGGTCGGATGTAAGAGCGTAAAAATAGATTACAACTACTTTGACGGCATAATAAGAATTAGAATAAAAATATGCGTGAAGTAAAATGTGTTTCTCCTATGTTCAAATCAGCCATTGAAAGCTATGATCCAAATGACATGAACAGTTGCATTCTCGCTTTCTACTTTTTCCTCAGATCCACTGCTGACTCTTCTAAGCCTTTTTTTATTTTACGAGGCGCTCGGTAATTGATTGCTTAACACTTACGGATAAATTTTATAAAAAAATAAAATGATTTTGTAATTATGATTCTCCTGTACGGAAAAAGCAGCAATCGTCAAAATTCAAGTAAGATAAGATTACGATTGTGAATTTTTTACGCCATCAATTCTTTCATTACCGCTGATCGACCGTCTTAAATTTGTAAACATGTTATACAATCACAATTAAAATCACGCGATAGTCACCCACGAATATAAATGCAGTAATTCTGTAATTAAGACATTAAGACAGAAGCTTCTATGCAGATATAGTCAGACTCAGTATCAATGTCGATGTAGATATTTTGAGCAATGACTTACGTGATAGCAGTGTTATGAGTTGGAATTTTTTACTGCTATAACCACATTTATCAACTTTACGAACTATTTTATTGCAACATCTACTGCTCTTGCCACGGCCTACCTCCGCTGCTGGGACATGAGGTGTGAAGCGCGATGCCGTGGTGGCAAGTCTGCGTCACCCAGAGGCGCAAGTGTAGGCCAGCAAGGTGTCAAAACTGAGTTGTTCAAGTACCCATATTTGAGTGAGACTAACACCCAAAAAGCATGTCCTTACCATCATCGGCAGAAAAGTAAGCTCGCCTCCCGGTAATATTTTGCACTACTATGCGATCCGTGACCCATTCAATCACTTTATGTTCAACCGATGTCGCAAATACGAGTAGATAATGAAAATACTTTTATGGGCAAAAGTCTATGACGATTAATACAGTGGATGTCATCGCATATATACTTGTGTGATTACGATTTATAAAGTATACTTAAAAGCAAAATTAAAAGAGGGTTACTGTTCAAGAAGTTCGTACGAAATACAATAATTATTCTGTAATTAACGAAGAGAAGAGACGAAGAGAAGAAACAATTTAGCTATCAGTTGATGAACGAAGACCTTGTGGGTGCATGAGTTTTTCCATTCTGTGAGTGCATGGCGGTTGAGTTTCGTGGCACGTGATACGGGAGTCAAATTTTAAGATTTGCGCAATGTTGACGCTGCTTAATTAAGTGTGATAGATTCAGGAGAGAGACGCTAGCATTGGTTGAATTTCTCATCTATGGTGTAGGAGGGCACTGAGTGCCATGTTCTTGAATTTACCAGGTCGTTCTAGCCAGACTGAGTAAAAATTATTTCATACGCTTAAAATGCTTTGATCATGCAGGACACTCATCACATGAACTGAATAGTCCGACCTTGACTCCGTACTCGTAAAACATCAGTTAAAATCATCAAAAAACACACTCCATGTTTCCCAGAATAAGGGGCGTCAGTGTGACAGTAACGAACGTGATGGGATATTTGGGGACCGAGGGTCCGAGAGAAGCGAGAGGCTGTCATCCTTAATTTTCACGGCGTTGCCGCAACGAAGACTTTTTCTGAGACCAAAAACATTGATGAATCATTTATTTCTCTTAAGTTCGGAAGTTACTGCTCATTACTTAGCTCGACTGCTCTACTTGCGTAACTGAATTATTGATGAACTGCTGATAGTAGCTGTGTTAAGTTTGGTGTGTTGCCTTGAATACTGATTCTTTCACGTGTCAGAGTCTGGCTTTGCCTCAATCTGGCTGTGACATGAACGTCTGGCTTGGTTACTGCAACCTCAGGGAGCTCTGACGGCTCCCGTGTCTCCCAGCCTGGCCAGTCCAGTGACAGTAGGCGACTGTGGAGGTAACACTTTTCCTCCGCAATTGCCCGAATTTTTCTTGAAGTGTGATTGCTTGTAAGGTTGAAAAATGTGGATGACTCCAAACGGGAGACAGAGATATCGAGCTTTTGCTGTCCGTTCTTGATGGCTTCTTTTGAGCTCGCAGTGCGTCTTCTGCTGTGAGATTGTATAGTTCAAAAGCGTGATTTAGTATTAATATCGGATGACTCACTGATAATAGTGCTACCGAGCAGCTTCGTGCCTTGTGAGTGGATTATTTCCATACGTAAGTCAACACAGGTTCTTGACTTGTTGATAGAAAAAAGTCAACACAGGTTCTTGACTTGTTGATAGAAAAAACATCAAAATACGAACATGATTTTAAAATTTCTTATGGCAAATCAGTTGATGTTGTATATGATTATATGTGTTTACTTAATAAAGGCAATAGCTGTAATTGAAGTATAGCTAATTGGGCTGCGTGAAACAATTAGGAAACTGAAAACATTATTTTTTCATCAAATTTTCGCTATTTACGTGGAATTATTTACGAAATCAGAAGGGAACTAGCTCATCAGGAGAGAAATTACTACCGTAGGAATGTACTGTCATGAAGGCTTGGTTCGAAGATGTAAAAAATTCGTAATTGATAGTGTGATAGCGAACAATTATTTGTTGCGACGAGATAATATTAATGCAAAAACTTTTAGAGGACGTAACAACATACAATGTGGCACTCTTTCTTACAGCGGAAGAAAGCAATGACTCCTGCAATAAATTACTTGGTCACGAGGCGCTTCACGACCTGACCGAATCACCGACCTTGTCAGATGTGATTGTGCCAGTTGTGCGTCAGTTTCTATTCACTATCCTAAGCGTGAAGGCCGAATAAATAACTACGTACACGTGCTTCTTATTTGATATTTTAAAGTTACCTGTTTAAAAAAATAGTTCCATAGTTTAATGATTTGAAAATTTCACAAGCATGTCAATTGCGTATCGTGTTTATATTCTTGATTGACCACTCTACCAACATCGATGGTTTCATGAAGACTCGACCAACTGTTTGCTTAGCAGCCCAAGACATGTCAAATCTCAACCTAATAAGTGTACTTCAATTGAAGGAATTATGTAAAGCTATTTTCGATGGGGAAAACTTCAGAAAAACTCCATCAACATTTGGTAATTTTCTTCGGTATTCAGTTTAAACCAAACGTGTTGAACAGTGTTTAACTGAACTGCTTATGTCTGCCCGGGGAGTTAATATCGTAAACATCATAGAAGATTTGGCTCGATGAAGCTTTAAAAATATGAAAGAAACATGTGGTGCATCGCCCCGAAATTCTATCTAATCTGACGTCTCCGCTTTTGAAAAACGAGTCGAATCGTACGCTCATTTGCAAGCTTGTACTGCAGTTACAGAGTTACTCGATGTGTGGGCAGCAGCTGCTTATAGAGATTCAAGTTTGAAGTTATATTCGTCGGGATACATTTGGGGGTGAGAACCCAAATCTGCTTTCAAAAAACGGTTGATTGTACCCGAAATCGCGAAAACATATGCGGTTTTACGTATGATGGTGCTCCACCTCACACACCCAATTAAACTCAGAAGCAATGCAAAAAACTTTTTGGTGGATTCAGGAGTGAGGGCTCTCTAGCCTCCCTCAAGCCATGACACAGCAACGGACTAAGTCTTACTTCTATTCTTAAAGTGGCATCTGAACAAAAATCTGCGCGCTTTGTTGTGCAATTCAGTCGCAGAGGTGAAGCGGTTTAGGTGCCCTAGCTTCACTGAACATTCGTTTGCTGTCTTCGTTAGAGGCAACTCATGGTTATTTTCAAACATTAATTTTGAAGTCAACTCTTATAATTTACTGCAAGTTTTGCTCTACGTACCTCGTTTGTTCTGCTTCTGATAATACTCAAGTTGTTAAAAGACCAATAATTCTGTGAAAGCCTTCAGAGACCTGAAGGTAAATTGATGAAAAACGATTAGAGTGTTTTCTTGTAACCATCTGTCATGACGGACAAAGAATTTTATTAACAATTTGATTTTGGATACGCATTTATTCATTTTTGTTCATTGTATCGTTATTGGGTTGTTAATTCATTGTATGGTTACGTATTAGTTTTTAGTTATTCTCGACTAGCGTTTCTCTGAAAGTCTCCAAGCTCTCTGCTTGAGCTGAATATCAGGCGTGTGTAGTAGGCTAGCTTGCATACAGTGGGTGTCAAACTAATGAGAGTGCTGGACATGCTGTCGTTTGCTGAATGCGCTGTAATTTCCTAATGCACTTGCGAGTTTCGTTTGTTGTAGAAGATTGATCAGGGATCATTATAACAATGGAGACCATAGTTTTGAGTGGCAGAGAACCCCATGGCAGGGATCTCTCATGATGTTAGAAAACAGGCTGGCTGACGCAGCCCTGCGTGACGAAACTGACGGTGTCGTCGTGACATGTACAGATGCTGCCACCAACGTAGAACTGCGATAGAAGAGTGTTGTAAGGCTTGACAATGGCTTGCATGTATTGTTTCTCCTTGTTCGAATATTTTAATCAAACACTAGCTACAGATTAATTTTGAAACCTTGCATGATCGTCAATAGTGAAATGCAAATGCGACTTGTCTCGGAATTAGTTTTTAGGTTCTAACTAGGGAATATGATTATAGGAAAGTCGGGTAACTTACATATATTTGGGTACGAACTACTGTCCATATTGGAGTCCGAATGACAGGCTCATAAAATAACACAAAAATATGCCTGTAGGGCACACACGTTAACAACAAAACACAGCCCGCGTTGCTGTCGGTGCTTCCGCCGCTGTGGCCACACCCGAACATGACCTTATTTCTCTGCGTCCCTTTCATTCGCGGCTCATTTCCTTCCTTTCTCCCTCGTGTGCTGGGTACATTTCCCCTTCCTTTGGGGGAGGCTAGTAAGTGAGGAAGGGGACGTGTGTTAACAACAACAAAGGACAAGCGGCAGAGAACACATTTTGTTCAGAAGTTCAAGAACGGAAATTGATTCCCAAAGCCAATTACACCGCGTGAACTTTTTGGGTGTGAATGCTGCGTCTGTATGGCTATTTTCTCATAATAAACCTGCGATTATGAACTTCAATAAATTGTTGTGCAAAATACCCACTCAAAAACAGCGAAAAATCTGTTCACATGAAAGAGCTGCTCAAATTAGATTCCCTCGTCGGTCGGGAAGCGACATCAGCAAGTTGGTGAGTGATTTAAAGAATTTAGGACATCAACTCCTGCCATTTGATGGCAGCGCGAGCGTGTAGGGGCTGCTGTGAGGGGCGCCTCCCTTTTTTGGCCGTCCGTAGGGGCCTTCATTTATTCTTAGGCAGGCAGCCGAGCGCAGGCTGGTGCTATGGGCATAGGAGGCATCTGTCTGATTATGGCCTGCAGCTTGTGCCTGTGCCTCTACCTGTGCCAGTGCTTGATCCTGTGCCTCTACCTGTGCCTATGCCTGTACCTATAACTGTGTTTTTGCATGTGCCTGTACCTGTACCTGTATCTGTACCTGTGCATGTGCCAGTACCTGGGTCTGTGTCTGTGCCTTAACCTGTGCTTGTGCCTGTGTCCTTGCCAGTAACTTTATCTGCACCTGCGTCTCTACCTACGCCCGTGCCTCTACATATGCCAGTGTTTGTCCCTGTGCCTCTGTCTGGGCCCGTACCTGAGTCTGTACATGTATCTGTGCCCGTGTCCTTACCAGTGCTTTAACCAGTACCTGTGTCAGCATCTGTGCCTTTACATACGCCAGTCCTTTTGTATCTACCTACACCAGTACCTGTACTTGCTCCTCTGTATTTCCTTGTGTCTGTACCTGTACCAGCACCAAAGTCTGTACTTGTATCAGTACCTGTGCAATGCTCTTGCGGTTTGACAGTTTCATTGGTTTGATTGTTTCAACAACAGTCGTCTTCTTCAGTTGCCATGAACACTTATAGAGCTACCATGATTACACTTCACACTATCACTACACTTCACACCATCACTACTCATCACTTAGCTTCACGCCAATCAATTTGTGAAGCGGAATATATTCAAATTCATTTCACGGAATTAATGTAAGGTGCAAACTTTTTAACAACAATATATGAGAAAATCCTTTTCGAATAGTACGTCCTCTCTCGCATTGTAAACATCTGCACTCCCAGGGGGACGATGTGAGGGCCCGAGCTGAGAGTTAGGTAGGCTTTCTTTTTTTTTGTTGAAATAAAATGTTTTTCTTATGTTAAGGACCACCTTTTTTCGGTTCACTGCTATCCTGTTTTTCAGCACCTACTACTTTCTTCTTCAACTTTGATCTTGTTTCATAATCTTCTTTCACAACTTACTGTTTCTATGCCCTTTCTGCGTAGATTCCGCGTTTCCTTAACTCCATACTAAATGGTGCCTTCCTCCTTCCTCTTTTTGGATCGCATTTGTTGCTGCGGGTAAGGAGGCTAAAACTAACGACTAATCTAATCTAATCTGTAAACATCTTCGTTACTTGGTCATGTCCTCGTCAACGCTGCGTCGCAGAATTCAGTCAATTAGATAATCTCATACTTTTGCTGCATTTACATTGGTAAAGTCAACGATCCGTTGTAACTGTTTTTCCCATCCTTGTGTTTGATTTGCATTCCCGTATTATAGTAATGTTCTCCAGTTCGTACGACTGATTTCAAAGTTGTCACACGTATCTAACTGAACACGACACTTCTTGAGTAAGCGTAGACGCTAGAGGCCCTTGAAGTCGCTGGATATTTCTTTGATATTCACTTCAGGGTCCAGGGTTCTGAGTTTTAACGATGAGCTGCCATTGCAGGGTGATGAAGTATTAAACACAGGCACAAACACGGTTTTTAGAAAATGCAATAGGATTTCCTCCGAGGCATTTACGCTTCTTCACTCCTAGCTGTATAACACACACTGAAAATTTCACATTTCACCTTCATCACTTTTTTCTTTGTTTCAATGTTTATCTCTTTTCTGGTCCCTCCAATTTAACGAGAGCAATTTTCTTCTGTTTAATCCTCTCTTTAAATTGTTTGTGGCCCTTATTATAGCTGATGTTGGCACACACACACACACAAGGCCCCATTGTATGGTCCGCTTGCTGCGTTTTTTCTTGTGAGCTTTTTCTTGTGATCTAAATCGTCACCTCGGCATTCCCTGAAACTTGCAAACAGAAATTTATCACCGCACAACTGCGACTTCTTGGTTTCCTCCCAAGGAAAATGAATAGATCGCATAGTAGCTGTTTGTTGAAGAATAAGCGACACTGCATGATACGAGGAGTTGCAACAAAATTAGTTGCACCACGAAATACATAAAAACTTTCAAGCATTTCTTAAAATGGATGATGGATTGCATTTGTGCGAGTATATACAAAGTGTACTAGTAACATTTATTCAACATTACGAGCAATTGCGTAGATTATGAGAGCGTAGCTATTATTGATTCTTCACCATAATTTTATTTGTTTTGTGTTCGTATATTTTCAGTTACGTTCGTCCATTATATTTTTTTATTCAAATGATGTCCATTGCAAATGAGCACTCAAGGGCTGCTCTAATATTTGATGATATTTACAATTACAGTACGAAAAAACATTAGAGGATTTTTAATGTGTAAAACAATACAATTACTGTCATGCAATGTTATGCAAGTTTAAATTCACGGATTCTTCTTGGAAGCACCGGCACAGTTGTGAGAAATCCGAGGAGGGACGTGAGTGAAACTACGAGTGTTTTCATTGTAAGCTTCAGAGTAAACTAAATGTAAGAAGTAATCCGGGCAATAAATTTCACGTAGGCACATCCTACCAAAAAGATCACCGTAGGAATGAATGAAAGAATATTCTTGAAGATCATCAATCTCACCCCCAGCCGAGCTCTAATGGTGGCGATTAATTTCTAGAGTGGACGCCGTGGCGCGCAGACGGAATATTACGTTACGGGAGAGTGGTGGCGCAGATTTGCCTCTCGGCAGGTGAACGGTTCCAACAACAGCTGGTTTCACCGAGCAGGCCTCATTGGTTTAACTCTCATGATTTTTTTGGGGAAGGATTTGGCACTGTTAGGAAAAATTATTATAAGTTTCTTTTGAAACTACGATGCAATTCGAAGTGCACATCGCCTTTGTTCATGGCGGTGCTCCACCCAACGCACTCGATATCACGCAGAAGTTGTGCTAAAAGAATTGAAGTAGTTTACTGAATACGAACTCTGAAGCCGAGACGTTTACTCAATTCAGTCAATAGTCTCGTCCATCGTGCAACCCTGACCCTGCCAAGTGGAGTTGCTATGGAGATTTCTTCCTTTCTTATACTTCTCGGTCCAGTTCTTTACGAGGAGTCCTTGTTTCTTATATTCTGTTCGTTTGTAGTTTCTGATTAATCAATTGATTGGAGTGAAAATAGTCATTTCGATGTAGATGTACAGTAATGTGTTCTTTGTGTTCAATTTAATTCATTCACGGTCAATGACTCAACATTACCAGAATTTTTCTTTAAAACAAAGTAAATGAAAGAATACTCGCATGATATTATGTCACATGACTCATGCTACTCTTCCTCGTCAACTACCCTGCTTTAATGCAGTATATTTGTATGTTCTAAGCATAAATATTGAACTTTTCGCTTGAGACACAAACCTAGCGTTTTTATTTACTCTATAAAAAATTTGTAAGAGATTACTCTATCAACTTATATCATTTATGAATTCTTGAAATTTGAATATATATATATATACGTAGTCATTTTCTCTCCAAAAATTTCTCATGATTTTCAGATAAAAAAATCAGGTATTACTGAATAAGAAGTGATAGACTGTGAAGGTTTTCTTTGCGTAACATTCAGTGCTCTCTCCCCGTGATGCTCTCCACCGCAGTCATCACCGCAGCGACCACGCTGCTGCTGGTCGTTGCCGCCACCGTCAACGCTGCTAGCTTTGGAGGTAAGTTTGCTAGTCACGAGTAAACTTAAATATCTTTTGTTGCTTCACAAGGATGGTGGGAGCTACCGTCTAGGAGCATGGAATAAACAGGTGCTCGAGTTTACTTCTTATCTGCAAAACAAGTAATTTATACTCCAGTAACTGTGCGTAACTGAAGTAGTAGAAACTATTTTGAATCTCAGCGTGTAGGTGCTTGTATCTGAACTTTTAGGTGCCTTCAGAAGTCTTTTGCTGCCGAGGTCGTGCTCTCATTATTAGCAATGTTAGACATTCATGAAAAATATTACCATATGCGTTTCATTATCTAATCCACCTGGCTGAACTACACGGATTCCTTCAAGATCTTAATGAAATCAAGGAATCCTCTTTGAACATTTGGATAAAATTATTCACGATGCTAGACTTGAGGACAACTTTACCATGGGCCATTCGACTCATTTTGGCTGCCATTCTCTATTCCTTTATTTGTGGCAGGCGATTGTCCTTTCGACATTCTGGCTTTCACTGGTACTGTCGTCGAAGTCTCCGCAATGTTACTTCAATTCGGCTATAATATTGGTTGTTGCAATTTTCTTTCATGGTGCTGTTGCATACTTGCCTTGTTATTTATTTTATTACTAAATACTGGTACTTGCTACTAACGGCGTTGTTGCTGCAGCGAACGTGCGGTCCACTCGCTGCAACGTCGACCCCAACAACGGCGAAGTCAACAATCCTTGTGGCAGTCTCTACGATGCCGAGTGTGGCGGCGAGTACTGCAGGTGTGGTCCGGTCATCATTACAGTTTAAGCTTGCGTGTAGTCTAGCGTCATTTCTTAAGAAGAGTAGTTGTTTCTTTCTTTTAATGCACTTTTATTTGATAAAATAAGAATAAATGCAAACAATAAAATTTAATTTAATGAAAAATTCGTTTTTATTTTTATTCAAGATATAGATTTTCAAATTTTTTTCATGGCTCTAGTTTTTGAAATTCCTTTCTTCTTGTCGTTAATCCCTAGC
>JACJUY010003305.1:0-13377 GCA_014220935.1 Platorchestia sp. MABIK | reverse complement strand
ACACACACCTCCCCAGTAACTACCAGTACACACACCTCCCCAGTAACTACCAGTACACACACCTCCCCAGTAAGTACTGTGACATGCACCTCCCCAGTACCGCTACTCACAGCCCTGTTGATCGTAGGTGATGGAGTAGTTGCTGTTAAGGGCCCCTGGCACCGCTTTTTTCAGTTTGCCATGTCTCGTGTATCTTGAGTTACTGATCGGATAAAACAAAATGCACAATTCCTTAAGTATGTCTTTCTGAGTAGAACTATCAATAAAATCGAAATGTAACAATGTTAAATGTTTTAATATTCTGGCAAAAATTTTGTTTTTCGAATAAATAAAGTCTTTCTCCAAATTTGTGCGACTGCCTTCATCTAAGGCGCTGATAATTCAGAGTTGTTAAGCAGTTCATGTCCAGAAACGTATTTTTATTTTTCTGGTGTGAAATGCGTTTTTTTAGCATCCATAAATTTCCTAAATGAATTGCTTGTAAATTCGTCAAAAAATTGCCTTCATTCAAAGTATAGTTACTCTGCCAGTTTACAAAATTTTCTAAACACGAGTGATCCCATAAATCAATTCACAAACGTCCTCGAACACTATGTTACAACTCGCCTTCTGCAAAGAGTGGAAGCTTCACTACTCGTGCGTTCTACTGCATGTAGTCCCCAACACATGAATGTTAAATAAAGTTACATACAACGCTTCAACTACGGCTATTTAATAACTGATTTGTAGTTCTTTCATTGTTTGCATGAACAAATACTTTGTGCTCTTAATTTGTGCTCCGATCAATTTAAAATTACTTCAAGCATATTTTTTCCTAATTTTGTTTTCTCCCAAAATGTATCGCATGTCTTTTATGTTCGTTCAATGAACGGAGGAACTGAGCTGACACAGGAGCTCAGTTTTTTCCTCTCAATTTTTTTCCTGCATGTCACCGTAGTATGAAAATGATATCAGTGGCTGACATTCCCAATAAATGGTCAGATTGTCCTCACTGAAGGTATACGTTATATTGTATTGAAAACATTTTCACAGGCATTTGATTTCCAGGAAACTCTGGACTGAGGATTTGAAGCGTCAATGTAAGCAAAATCATTAAAAAAAAACACTTTCAATTCATTACATGATGCCCATTTTCGAATAATTGTATACAGATACCCTGGCACTTGTGCTGTAAAGTGACCAGATTCTAGCCAGACCTTCTCAGTAAAACTCGGTGTATATAGAATCTCCAATGGTCAATAACAGTTCCACGCACGCAGTTAGTTGAAGCTTACGGTAGGTTAAGAGGAACATCATGCTAATAGTTGCAAGGAATCAGTCTTGGTCTCTAAGAGTTCAGTGAAGCATTAGCTTTACGTACGCTACTGCGGTACGTACTGCTTTTGCAGATCGTAGACATTAACAGCACACAGTAGTTCGGTGCTTCTCAGCGAAGTTAACTACTGTATTTATTGCAGCTAAGAAAGTAAGTTGCCACAGAAACGGACATGAGGGCGATTTCGCTGCAATGACACTGCCACGTCGAGCTATTGGCCGTCGCTGCAGCAATCCTGCACCGATTTTAAATGGGTCGATCTCAGTTTTTGGGGTGAAATCGGTCTGATAACTAATAAATTGGCACACCACTAAGCAAATGATTCAAAAAGATACTCACAAGTAAATATACGAAGACTCAACGTTGATAATGCCGTCGGATCCGGCGATGAAGTTGTGCACCTTGCAGAGCTCGAAGATCTGGCTGACTCTGGCGTACATCCCGAACTCGTACCAGGGACCCAAGAACTGTGCGATGACAAATTCAGAAACTAAATTTTTCACATCGTGCTTTAACAAATAACTCTATTTAATTGTAAATACTAAGGGTATATTGTGTCCAAAGGGAACATTGTGTGATTAAAAATCTGATTTGATTATGTGCAAAACGGATAACTGTTAATATTGAAAAAAAATAACCTTATAGCGTACTAAAACGAATCACAGAATTTTATTACTGAAACAAATATTGCTGTGCGCTGTAACAAATCGTTCGGAAAAATGTAAATTCTCTACAGCATGAAATTTCACAACAAACTAACATGGTACAGTCAAAACATAATATTTACATTGTTGATCTTCAGAATGTCATGTTGAGAAATTAAATCGCCGCTTGGATAATATCATTCGTTTGAGAAACTATTCAATTTTATATAATGTTCGCTCAAAGCATGACATTGTTTTTTCAAGAAAACAAATTTTCATTGATGCAACAAACCTGTTACAGCAACAAAAAGGGAGAATTGTGGTTAATTTTCTCTTGAAGGCCAATTTAATCTCACATGAAAGCGTGAAAGTGACTACACCTGTTGGGTTTTTAAATCTCACACATAAACACAAAAATTACTACACCTGTTAGGTTGTACAGCCACACATAAAAAACACGAAAATAACTCCATCTGTTGGCTTACTGAGACCTCCATATAAGCAGCAATGAACAGTGCAAAGGACTCACCGCAGGCTCGTCGAACACTTTGATGAGCTGCTGGTTGGGGCACGCAGAAACCCCCACCTGCAACACCTCAGCCATCACAGCGGCACACACAATCAACACAAACTTCTGCATCACTGCTAGCTATGGTCTGCAATGTATAGGGAGCACAATCTTTACAATGGATATAGCCCTGAATGGATGTAGGGAACAATGGATGTAGCTTTGAAGTGCCGGCACCTTTGAGTTTTATTTTGCGTCGCCTGATGCATGATGTTAGCTAGAGCTTATGTAAATTAATTACTGAATTGGGGTTTTCCCATTCGAATGTAAATGGTGAATTAATCGCAAGATTTCGTGCTAGTAAGTTTATTATGGTAAAGACTCACTCCTAGTGTACACGAGAAATGTAAGAAATTCTATGTACTTTTTGAGATGAGGTATACCTTCAAGTTCCGTCGCCAGATAGTGAAAAACTTGATGAAGTGTTAGATAGTAAGCAGTACAACAAATTTTGCATAAATGCTGTTCAGTATTGATGATGCGAAAATCCCGTTAGACAAAAAACAGAATGCGTGTGATGAGAGCCACAATTTTGGTACGAAAATTGGACCTACAGATAAAAATTTCTCATCAACATTTGCTGTTGAGACTTCTGGTAAACTTGCAAAGTAACCTTCACACACAGTGAGAAGTAACCTTCACACACAGTGAGAAGTAACCTTCACACACAGTGAGAAGTAACCTTCACACACAGTGAGAAGTAACCTTCACACACAGTGAGAAGTAACCTTCACACACAGTGAGAAGGGTGCGAGATGCTACGGTTGCTAAGTTTTGGCTCACACAATGATAGGAAAATGTGCGTAGCATGTTGTTGCCATTTACTTGCTTCTCTGAATCACTATGCACCAGTTTAACAAAGATCGGCTTGTTGCTGCGCAAGCGAAGTGTAGCGTTTGCCAAGACTTTAAGCATTACCGTTCGGAAATCACACGATAAAACACATCTGCTAAGTATGCGTGAGAAGGAATTTATCTGAGGTCTAGGAAAAGTGGAAAATGAAAGAGGAAGAACAGATCATAAGAGTTTGAAAGACGTTTAAACGACGCTAATGATTTCCATTGGAATTAACTCCGACACTTGAAACCTGCTTTGATCCCAAAACACTTCTTATTAGTCACCAATGAAAACATTGACCTCCACCATGATAATGCGTCGCCTCACACGGTTTTGTTAATCAAATATCTCTACAAGAACTGAGACACCTCATTTTCGTCTTCTGTATTTTTTTGTCTTACGTTGTCTGACCATGATCTGCTGAGTAGACTATAGGACAATTAAAAATTTTTTCTATGGACATCAAAAAAGAAAAATTGAAAACATGTATGATTCAAATACTAGGTGAAATAGTTTTTTTGAAAATGACGCGTATAATTCAACTCGCACGCGAAATGAGTGTTTAAACATTTATGAAAATTAAATTAATGGAAATTCGTGTTTATGGTCATCCGCTTTTAATTTTTAATGCAAACTTAACGTTCTGGTGTAGTTTTTGTAGAACATTACATTTTCCTTCCGAATGTGCACTTCATCGCATGAACCCTAATTTCAGGTCAAAAATTTCATTAGTTACCATCATTAACAACCAAAACTTTCCTGATATTTTCTTGAACAATTCATTAACCCGTGTGGCAAGATTAAAATGCCCTCCTAATATTTTCTTGCAAATAAAAGGTAAATGCAAATTCACAAAAGACTATATTTCTTTAGAGTAAATGCTCCGTTGAGCATTTAGCATTTGCAATGTTGTGAACAAATTTGAAATCTGGTCTAAAAACGTGCCCGCAGAAAGTCATCAAGTGAAAATGATTCAGAAATCTTTTTAAAATGAAAAAACTTACGCATTATCTCGTAATGTTAATGTTTGTAAAATATGAGCTAATTCAAATCCTAGCTTATTCAATCATTTTTGAAAAACATCATTTGTGTATAGATAAAAACCTCGATCATGTCAAAACGTAAGTCCAATCACTTTTCAGTTACAGAAGACGCCTCGCTAAGAGAATTGTTTGCACTGCAACTGCTGAACCGCTTCTGACGACGGAAGGCACAGTGGGCTGGTATAGCAGCGACTGCGGCGCGTCTTATGAAGTAGTGCACAAATGAGGGAAGTTATCAAGCGGGCTGATGCAGCTGAACTTCAGGGACGGACACTACGTCAGGACCGAGTGTGTGCATGGACAGAGATAAGAGTCAGACTCCATTTTGTAACGGTATCAGCAGCTTAACGTTGGAATGATGTTTTTATTGTAATTATTGCAAGATGTTTTTCCAGCTAAGTTATTTCCATAACATGACTTGGATTTTTCAACTAAAATCATGCACATAGTCGAAATATCTCGATCTTTGCTCTGCATGTCAGTTCGAATGGCATCGCGAGGGACTTGAAAGAAAACTTGATCATAACATCCGTAAGATGAATGGGGTCAAATAAAAAACAGTTCTGTGCGAAAAAATATAGGGATATTCAAACACACTATCGTATAGTTCATCGAAACATTATTTTAAAATTCATTTGTACATATTTCAGAAAAGGGAGTCACACAGGAGATTGGTTTTTATATAAATGACCTATGCTGCTATACACGAGAGAACTGAATGCGTATATCATGAATCAATAAGACTA
Source organism: Platorchestia sp. MABIK (assembly GCA_014220935.1). Classification (NCBI taxonomy): domain Eukaryota; kingdom Metazoa; phylum Arthropoda; class Malacostraca; order Amphipoda; family Talitridae; genus Platorchestia; species Platorchestia sp. MABIK. The sequence goes on along the minus strand of JACJUY010003305.1, from coordinate 8,224 downwards.
AAAAATCATAGTAGCTGAAGGTCATTTATAGAACAATTTTTCAACCTTTCAACGTTTAGTACATAAAGCTTCATGGCTGAAATTTACATTTGCTAACATACGCTTTCTAGCGTTATGAAGGAAGTAAAATGTAGACGTATTTAAAGGCAACAACGCTCAATTCTGAGAACAATAGTAAGACCCGGCTAATTATTTTCTTTCTAGCCCCTGGAAGTCACATCTCTTCAGCGCAGGTGAGCACGGCTCTCTCTGCCACAGCTGCGCTGCCCGGCAGGAATGTCAACGCGATGAGCACGTGCTGTGGCTGTGAAAATTGTTGGTTCTGGTGGCCCTTTTGTTATTCTGTTCAGAACGACGACTTAACGTTCCAAGCTGAGAATATAAGCGTGACTTATGGCTGCTTTTGACGGTGGCTAAGTCATTTGCAGTTAGCCTCAGTGCAGATTTTATTTCCAAATCGTCTTATTGATGCACGGCATGAGAGGAACTAGCAACTCTCCAAACTCATTCGAGCAATATTCTGTCTCTGACATCTGTCTGTGACTCTGTGTAGGAAAGAAACCTTAAGTGTGATAAACGATCTTTCAACGAGACAAAAAACCCTACTGTGAAAGGATATTTCCCTGAAAAGTTATGGTTCTCGTCTGATATTTTTCGTATTTAGTTTTGGCTTCAAAATTGATGCAGCTTGGCTGGACATTCATCACTATCTTCCGGGCGTAGAATGCAGCAGATACTAAACATCTGCGCTGCGGGCAGCCATCTTGATAATATTGAGATCCCAGCTGTACGTTTTTTCATTCCGGAAACAGACTTCGTTAATGCTTCTCCTAGAAAAAACATTCTAACCGCCAAAACCCAGTTTTATTAGTGGGTTTTATTCTCATTTTGCTCTTATTTCCACTCTTTATCAGAACCAATAAATGAATATTGGGAATGAGGAGTATGGGTGATACAATAAACAACGATGTTTTAACTTGAAACAATTGTTAAATGTTGGGAATGACGAGTATGTGTAATATAATACACCAGGATATTTTAATTTGAAACAATTGTTAAGTATCGGAAATTACGAGTATGCGTGATACGATAATCCTCAATATGCTAATTTTTTCAACGTCGTTGATAGTGGTACACAATGCACTTGTGGTAAATCCCGAGTGCAACAATTTGAAATGTACTGAGTGAAAATTTATTAGAAATCTCTAAAAAAACTGATTTTTATTTCGTCATGTGATAGAAAAGTCGTTGTAAATTCGAACGGATTTTTCCCATAGAATGTAGCATTAAAAACTGTATTTCAGGTCGTCAGTCGCTCGTCACGCTGCAACAGCGAGAAGTGCGTGCATAATAAACTTGTTGGAAGAAAATGCCTCTACATACTAGATTAATTGGGGAAGCTGTTTTTTTATCGGTAACGAAAGACCAATATAACATTAGCAATCACAATTCTTGAACTAGAGCACATGTTGTAGGCGTGCAAGCATTTTACTCGGAGTGAAAACGTCCGGTGAAGTTTTCTAACTTGAATCACATAATGTTAACTGCTTGCTCTTAAAACTGCATTTCAAATAGATTTTATTTCTTAACTTTGTCCGTAGGCCTTTATAAATAGAACTCTTCGTATATCTATTCATAAAATTTTTACTGTAATTTACCGAAGTATTCTATTCAAAGAGCTCTTCAAGTTTTCTTCACATCTTCATCTCGGAAACATTTCGTGAAGTGCATCTATTTGTTAAAATCTGCCGTTTGCCTGGATCCAGAGTATAGGGCAGGGAAGCGTTCGTGCAAAATACACTGCCAATGATTGTGGCAGCTGTGAGGTGATTGACAATTTGTAGATTGAAAAAATCTCACCTCAAATCCAGCACACCGCAGCTGAGAAGTTTGATCGATGGTGGAATTGGAATAATATTTCGTTTACAGAGTTCAAAGTTTCCAATTTTACATGATAGATTTAGTGGTTGAGATCAAAGGTAAATTCTTTTTGGGCTTAAGAATGCCGTTTTACAGAAGTGCTCTCTCCGGTGTCAAAAATGCAGGTATTTGTTAATTACTGCAGTAAATGAAATTTCTTGTAAAAACTCGCACTAACCTCTTTCTTTGGACTTCGGTTTGATCTGAAGTTAGCGCAGTGGAAGTCCTATGAACTAATTGAGTTGAATGAAGGCTTGCAATTTAGTGAATACAGGAGTGTGACACCTTCACACTCTGCATGAAGAGATTCCTGCTGTCAACCTCATCGGTATTTTAATATAAGATTTGTTCGGAATTGTAAAAAAAACTCGGGGAAAAGGAAGTAATTATTCAGAAATCATGGGCGAAAAAAGAAAAATTATTCAAAAGCCCTAGGGAAAAATAAGCAATTATCCAGATTCGATTGGTGGAAAGGATAGAAATGTCCAGAAATACCAGGTTGAAGGGAAAAAATTCGTCGGAAACACTTGGTATGAAGAAGGAAATCATCCTCATATAGAGAAAATAGATAAGAAAGCACGTGTCTACCTTTATTCACAAAGGTAGGTGACTTTCAAGGTTTTCAGATGGCTAGTTCTACAAATACCGTATTTGTTCTGATATCGGAGCACGTGTTCTGTAGGCGGAAGCTGTAAACTTAAAATTCTGTGTTGTCCGCTCTTTGAGTTTTGTCAGAAAGTTTAAAATATGAAGTTTGTTCATTCAAAGTTAAAACAAAGAAACTTTTCCGTCACTAGATTTATCAGCTCATCATGAGCATGAGGTTACCTCACACTGCTGGTTCAATGGAATATATCAAAATTGTTTCTTCGCATTTAATTGAGAACGAGATGTTTTATTGCATCAAAATTTAAATTGTCAATCATTTTTCAAAGGTTACATCGAGTGTTGGTAAAATGTGGAGACACAATGAGGTGGATATGGCAGAATTATCCGAGACAATTTTGTGAAGAAACTTTGCTATGAGAGCCCCATGGCAGTTGACCTGCATAATTTGTGGTTAAATGATAAATTAAGTCAATTTTATATGATCCTCTAAGTTAGATTTTAAAGTTTACCTCTTCTCCCTTCAGAGACATTTTGTGAAGCCATTATTTCATACAAATGTAATTTTATTCCCAATGACATTGACCTTATTTTCATAGGGGCCCTCCTATAAGCAATTAGAAAAGTGCGCAAGCGAACAAAAAAAAAACTCCCAGCAAAATTTCATTGGCCAGGTTTGTATATAATTTTTTTAACGGTAAGGGCATTTATTCAAGTGAGGGGCTTTGCTTCAAAATAAATATACGTCATTTCCTTGCTCAGCATTTCTTGTGGTCTCACTCCAGTTCTTTTAGAGTTGAAATGATTACACAGGCCTGTCGCAACACTTGTTTTATAGCGTAGAAATATTCATACGAAGAAGTGGGTTATGATAAATCTTATCACATCCATAAATGGATTGGAATCTAAACTCGTATACATTTTATGTACATATATGTTATTTGTGTGTGTATGTCTCATTCATCTTTATATTTTAAAGAGTTTGATAATTATTTCTGCATGTGTATACGCAAGGGCATGCATGCAAATTTTTATCGATGTATTTGCGTAAGAATTTTGCATTAGAGACAACTTCATCGAATTTCATGGTTCTCATCCTCCTTAGCTGCTTCTGTATTCTATTTAATACTTGAGTGTATCTGCACCCGCTTCAACTCGTACTGGCTTCCTTGTCTTATCCAACTGTCGGCAATGCACTCTGACAACATGAAACTCTGTTGACGTTCTAGTACTTGGAAGTCATTCGTTTATTGATTGCTCAGTGAATCTACGGAAGTACAAAAGAGACGGATATAAAGTGGAATTTTGTAAAAATAAATCTAAATCGAGGCCTGACATCGTCAAATATCTACTGTTGACTTTAGAGCAGTGTTTCTTGTGTTCAGTTAGCAACGGTTTCAAGCGAAAGCAACATCTGAATTCTGGCTTCTCATTATCAAGTTTATGATAAAAAAATAGTCTCCACATCCACTCATTTATAACACGTATTATTCATTTACAGAATAGTACTTTAGTTTCAATTGAGATTTACTTGGAAATGTTCTTTCCGTGATATTACTTTAGTAATAATTTATTTTCTCTGCCCATGATACGAACTGATGCACGGCTCTTGAGAAAGTTAATCGCAGTAAACGAATAGCAGCGATTAAGCAGGCGCAAAAAATCACAACATTTGGTCAAGCGAGGGTATAGGAAATTTAAGGAAACTGATCTTCGTAAATACCATCGGATGACAAAACTTAACAAAATACGAAAATGAATTCTGCCTACACGATGTGGATGTGTTCAATTGCCAGCGACGCATGTCACGATCGAGCTGCCTCTAATCAGAAGTACACATCTACAGTACATGTGTTCTGTCGCTCAGCTCAATTGTGTGCTGCGACGCACAAGGATAAATTCTGTTTTATTTTCAAGATCTGTTTTTCTGACAAGAATTCGAGCGTCGTACATCTGGTGACCATTCGTGCGTCATCTTGTCAATGATTTTTTTGAAAAAATTATGTGAGTGACGAACATCAAACTGTCGGCTGCTGAGGGAACTGCCTCGTTGGAAATATATATCAGGAAACATCGCACATACTTCTGAAGTCCAGGAAAGGCAAAATGTTTATGTTATCGAATGTTCCTCCCGATGAATTTAAAAAATGAATGCTCGAGCTCTCAAGAGAGATGCAATGAATGAGCATGTTTATAATGAACATGCGTGCACATTCCAATTCTAACTCTCGAAAATTGTTGAGTGGGATGATGAGCAACAAACTTCTTCAAAATATGTTTCAGCAACGAATGATTCCAAATATCGAACGAACTAACTATATACAAAATTTGATGGATGTCCACCCAATTGCGGATAGAAATCTTGTGTTTTGTGACGAGTGAGGTAAAAACGCAGCAATGAGAGCCACGCATTCATGACATTTAAGGTCGAACAGATTCATCCACAGCTTTTCGTTTTAGTTTTGACTTTTTTGAGATAACTCATCTAGTACGCTAGCTTCACAAGGGCACCAAAAGTAATTCTCGAAAAAATACAAGATCAGCATTCTGACAGCGGATTAATTTTTTCTGTTGTGACCAATGTAGTTAAAATCAAAAATGCAATTTTACTTGAAGATTCCAACACACTCTTCATTCTTCATTTCTAAGACAATCATCCATTCGTTATGAAAGTTCCTGTTCTTCACAATCGCAGTTAAGGGCTTTTGTACTTCGTAAAACTGCTGACCCGGAGTCAGGAATCCATGCGAGGGAGCCTGATTGTGGCTGCATAGGTTATTAACACAACGTCTACGCCAACAGGATGGTGTTGCTGTTGGAGTTGTCTCCCAATTACGAGTCGTCGCTTGCTCCTGAATGGAAACTCGTTTTCAACTGAGATTTCCTTAATTCTGCTGGCATTTATTTTTATGTCATCTCGTACCTGGTTCATTTCAATTTTTTTCATTTTTCTTGTCTCAGTAAAAAACATGTGTTTTGTTAATATTAATGATTTCAGATAGGTCTTGGTTAAAAATTTTTCGTTCTCCGTTGTATTTTTTTTTTGATGACTTCAAACCTGATCTACCATAATCAGTACAAGTATTTGTAATGATTGTACCAAAATTGCAATTGATGTTGCAATGCAACTCAAGAGCTGCGCGGTCTTCTCCAAGTNTCAAATATATAGAGCGTCCTCCATTAAATGACAGTTTCTCATACGTTGTGGTTAAAAACCATGACACACAACGTCTACGCCAACAGGATGGTGTTGCTGTTGGAGTTGTCTCCCAATTACGAGTCGTCGCTTGCTCCTGAACGGAAACTCGTTTTCAACTGAGATTTCCTTAATTCTGCTGGCATTTATTTTTATGTCATCTCGTACCTGGTTCATTTCAATTTTTTTCATTTTTCTTGTCTCAGTAAAAAAACATGTGTTTTGTTCATATTAATGATTTCAGATAGGTCTTGGTTAAAAATTTTTCGTTCTCCGTTGTATTTTTTTTTTGATGACTTCAAACCTGATCTACCATAATCAGTACAAGTATTTGTAATGATTGTACCAAAATTGAAATTGATGTTGCAATGCAACTCTAGAGCTGCGCGGTCTTCTCCAAGTCGTTGAAGCAAAGAGTATGTTTTGAATTCATTAGATTTTGTTCCTACTGATTTACGCGTGGCACGACCAGGGAGTAGGAAAACAAAACAAACATCGGCATCTACGGATGCTTTATTTCCAATTGAAGCATGATACATATCACCTTTTACATTGGTTTTTCAAATGCCTTATAACTAACACCAGGATGCCATGACGCTTTCCCCCGGTCGAAGACCGGTACCCATTTAAGACACCTGGGTCGAGTGGGGTATTGTGTTTAGAATTTTTCTCCTATACCCAACAGAGAAAATCGCCAACAGCGCCGAGACTCGAACCCGGGTCTCCCCGCACGGAGTCAGGTCCGCTACACACACGGCTATGACGAGCACAAAAGTAGTTATATGCAGAGACATCAGCTCTCCCCAGGTATCCATCCATACTTCCTTTTGAAAACCAATGTTCATGTTTAAACTTCATTGGAAATAAACTGTTTTTATTAATTTTTTCTTATATAAAACAAAGGGAGGACAAAACTGCAACGTGCAGACGAGGACTAATAATTGTACTTGCGTTGACGCTCAACTTAGTTATTTGAGGATTGCGATAATTTTGTTTTCAGGATTAAAGACTGCAAGCGGTTTCAATGCGCCTGCGCAATTTCAATAAATGTAGTAAAACAATGTAATTTCAATAAAGGTAATTAACAATGTAATTTCAATAAATGCAATGAACAATGTAATTTCAATAAAGGTAATTAACAATGGAATTTCAATAAACGTAGTAAACAATGTAATTTCTATAAATGTAATAAAACGAAATATTATTCAATAAATGTAATTCATTTAATAATAAAAAAATAACTGAATGAGGTATTTCAAAAAGTACCTCATTCAGTGGGGCTCCTAGGGACAATTTAGAGCGAGATTTAGGGTGACCTTTCCAGGTACAAACACAGCAGTACGACGGGTCTGCTGGGACCAGACGCCGAGCTCCGTCTGGACGTTCTAACGTTGGCAGTTCTGGTTGGTTCTGGAGAGGAAGATCCAGCTGAGGCCGCGTCTACTCATTTGAGTTCTTATGTCATCAATCACAACGGAATCTGGATTGGAACTTCTGGTCAGAACCCGAACATACTCTGCAAAAAACAACAATATTGTAGGCATGAACCAATAAATAATTTGAATTTCCTCACATTTATACTCGATAGATTTTGATTGAAATAAAATCAAACGAGGGTACCTGCAAATGGAAATGACTGCCTGCTTCTCGAATGCGCTTTAGAAAATAATCTATTGGGAGAGTTGAGGGAACACGAATGACAGCACCCCTGAAAGGAATGTACGAGCTCGTATATAGCAAATTAGAATCACAAACTAGCGTAAACTCTTTTAACTACAGCAAATTAACCCTGACCTAGGCATGGAAAATCCTTAAACGAAATGAAAAACTACTTTATTCTTTTGTTTTACAAAGTTTGCACCTCAGCCTCGAGGTCGACGTTTAATTGGAGAGAAATTGTAAGGTTCAGAAATCCTTCCCAATTATCATGAGTTGATTTCTGTGGTCGTTGCTCCAGCATTTATTGTTGTGAAATGTTAGTCATTTGGTACTGAGTAATTATTTCACTGTAAGAAGCACTAAAAGCTCATTTACGCCCTCCTAATTTTGATATATAACATGCGCAAGGAAATGAGAAATTTCACTATGAAAATCTTTTTTCAGCAAAACATAGATGTACATTGATGTATATAAATCGTGTTCGAACAATGAAATATTTTCTGTCCCACTAGATGAAGTAGCATATGTCATGGCGTCATTTTAGCCCTACATCGTTTTCAAAATAATTCAAAAAGAGTTTTTCGGACAGTTTTGTTCACTAAAAACGCTCCATAAAAACTGAAAATAACTATTCGAACTGAACATTCCTACAAAGATTTTTAGAGGCAAAAATAATTCTATTCACGAATGAAGTCAACGAAAGGGGTCCATGCAAGATTCTTAAGTTTGACGAAACAGCTAGACCATCAAGGCTCAGAATTAAGTAACCAATGTACGCACCGAAGTTGAAAATGAAGGTAGAGCACCTCCAGACGATGGCATAGGAGGTGTAGTCCGTCGCTA
>JACJUY010003304.1:83377-102644 GCA_014220935.1 Platorchestia sp. MABIK | reverse complement strand
GATTGGTTCGGTTGCACTTTCCAACTTGTCTGTATCAAACGCTGTCACTTTTCACTTGTTGTACATGTCTGTAGATTTGATTTGACGCGCGGTCTAATGGACTGGTGCATTGGTTGTATTTTCTTTCAAGGCCGCTCGCGCTTCAATAAGAGCAATCTTACCGAAGTGCTAGACTCTTTCACGATCTCGATGTAATTGCGCTATCAGAGTAGTTGCATTTTTCAGGTAGTGCTCACACACAAGAGGACGGTAAAGTAGACAGATCTTATAACCGACAGAGAAGCTCGGAACTACATACTCCAGACAACACTGTATCTTAAAATGCTTTCATGGACGATCCGCTTTCGTGCAACAGGGTTGTTGCTCTGGCCTGTGTTATGGCCGATCTGGACTCCATGTAACGCTCAATCAGCCCTTTGCGAGACTGTTTACTAGCTTTTCCATTCAATGAGCTCAAATCATGCGTGCAGTTTAGACTATATTTGAATAAAAATCCAATGCAATTATTTTCATAATATAAATATTTACCTATGTATTTTTTAGAACTGGTAGATTGCCGAAATTCTTCTCAGTTGTCTCAATACTCAAAGCGCAAGAAATACCCGCATGTATTACCAATATTTCTCATCTACTGATCATTGGCTGGGTATGAAAATGAAGACTTTTTTCTCAGGTCTGGACCGTGATACGTACAAAGACATGCGCAAGAGCGTCGTGGACATGGTGCTGGCTACGGATATGACGAAGCACTTCGAGCATCTCAGCAAGTTCGTCAACATGCTCGACAAGTGCTCGATGAAGCGCGATGACCTAAGCCAATACGACGTGGGTGTTGCGCGCAGTGAAAGTCAGTGTTACCTGCAGCGAAAGTCAGTGTTGCCTGCAGCGAAAGTCAGTGTTGCCTGCAGTGAAAGTCAGTGTTGCCTGCAGTGAAAGTCAGTGTTGAGTGCAGTGACAATGATCGTTCCCTGTTGAAGTGGGTGTTACCTACGGTAATATTGAGTGTTGCCTACAGTGAAATTGAGTGTTGCCTGCAGTGAAATTGAGTGTTGCCTGCAGTGAAATTGAGTGTTGCCTGCAGTGAAATTGAGTGTTGCCTGCAGTGAAATTGAGTGTTGCCTGCAGCGAAATTGAGTGTTGCCGGTTAAAATGGGTGTTACCTACGGTGAAATTGAGTGTTGCCTGCTGGAGTAAGTGTTGCCTGCAGTTAAATTGAGTGTTGCCTGCAGTGAAATTGAGTGTTGCCTGCAGTGAAATTGAGTGTTGCCGGTTAAAATGGGTGTTACCTACGGTGAAATTGAGTGTTGCCTGCTGGAGTAAGTGTTGCCTGCAGTGAAATTGAGTGTTGCTTACTGAAGTAGGTGTTGCCTGCAGTGAAAGTGGTTTCATTTTAAAGTAGTAAGGAAAGGTATGCAGAGAAACACAAATATTCTGGAAAACTTTTTATCATTGAGGGAATTTATTTATTAATAACTTTCAAACTTTTTTCTCTGAACCGTTGTTAGTTGGTGTGAGCAATTATTTGTTGCGTGCAAAAATTAGAATCCTGGTAAAATTTTAATGAATTTAAAGGAAAAGGTATACCGCTTTAATTATTCTCTGTCGCATCAGCAAATATTTCCTTGAAAAACATTCGATCCAAGAAGTGACAAAACACCTTGACCAAGAAAATTCAATAAATAATTTCAATTGAAATATTAATGATTTGATAGGATATACGGCATTTGAATTCATCTTTTCTGACAGATTATAGCCCCGTTATAGCTGCCCTGGCTTATTTCCATCTCTTTTGTTCTCTCTTGAGTGTGCTGCTGAAACTCTTCTTGTGACCTCTTTGTTGATTTTCTGTGCTATTCTCGTCTAGTTGTCAGAGCGAACGTCGAAGTCACATTTTATTTTTTGGTACTAAATTTACTTCATTCGGACGAGTTTGCTTTAATTCACTGTTTTGTATATTTTAACTCTTCTTTGTTTCATTTTTCCATTTCATTGCAAAGATTTTTTCCACTCAAGCTGAAAGAAGATTTTTATGGCCTTTGATTGTAGAGATTGAGCTCCACCAAATATGTTGCAATTTCAGTTCCCGGTCAAAAATTTAATAAATCCCTACTGTTTTATGTCATTAAAGACTAAAATTTCTGTCTACGCTCACCTACCTTCGTCTTAACGAGTACTTCTCATCTCATTTTGTAGTTAAATACTGGTAGCCTTATCCGTAGATTATTTTCGTCGGTGCCGAAGAACGATCATCTCTTTCAATGAACATAGTTCTGAACGTAGAACGTTTCAAAAACCTATTCTTACGTGATTCAGAATTCACTAGTTCAGATTCCGACGTATTATCAGAGTTACACCTTTTTCACTTCAAATTAATCTAAGTCAAGTACAATTTAATCCAAGTCAAGTTCAATTTAATCCGAGTCAAGTGAAAATTAATATAAGTCAAATTAAAATTAATCCAAGTCAAGTTCAAATTAATCCACGTCAAGTTCAAATTAATCCACGTCAAGTTCAAATTAATCCAAGTCAAATTCAAGTTAATCCAACCCTACGTTGAGTTAAAAATTGACATAATCCCTTGGTAATATGAGCTTTTTGTGTTAAATATGTATCTGTTGGATGTGATGAGAAAGAAAAACTTTTTTCTTTCTGCAAGGAATATAAAAAAATATCTGCAAGATAAAAACAAGCTGTTGTAAAATGTGGTAAGTATCCAGCATCAGGAGACAGAGTGGGATTCAGATTTTTGAGCTGAGTAAAAGATAGAAGTCCATTATACAAACTTCGTATTATACTACACGTTAAAGTTGTTTTACAATTCTACATTAATGGCAGTATGCATCCATTCAAATATTTGCTGTCTTAATAGCAAACTTCCATTATACGGGAAGATGCATGTCCCTAAACATCTGCTTAATCACATCAACAGACCTTTTAAACGACCGCTTATTCAACAGACGGTTGGTGAGACGCTGAATGTGGCCCAGCTGAGGTCGAGTGAGAACCAGCTCATCCTGCGCCGCATGCTCATCAAGTGTGCAGACGTAAGCAACCCGCTCCGGCCGCTCAACCTCTGCGTCGAGTGGGGCTCCCGTATAGCCAACGAATATTTCTCTCAGGTACTTTCTTCTTAGAGTATTAATGGTGTTTTTTCTCAAGTGGTTTTATTATCGGAGGATTAATGGTGTTTTTTCTCAAGTGGTTTTATTCTCGGAGGATTAATGGTGAGGTGTTGCTCTCAGGTACTCATTTTCTTGTGGAATTAGCGTACTTATGGTTTGGTGCTTCTCTGAGGTACTTGTAAATATATTCGCATGTCTATTCGCAATTATACCCACATGTACTTGTACGTCTACCAGTGAGTTCACTCACAAGTGTATTTATTCACTCATTTTCAAAAATGGACGCTCATTTAATGAGTATTAATTTTTCCTTTTTATTCAAAATGAACCGAAAATGAAATTTTTCACTTTACTTGAAATTCATTAATTTTTCCAGACAGAGGAAGAGAAGAAGCTGGGCCTGCCCATCGTGATGCCCCAGTTCGACCGCGCCACCTGCTCCATACCCAAATCTCAGATCGGCTTCATTGACTTTTTCATCTCTGATATGTTCGAGCAGTGGGACGGTGAGTGGGCAGACGTGCTGCGTAAACACATTTTCCCGGCGCAAAAAAACGATGTTTCATTCGAATCAAGTTGATACGTATCATCTTGTGCTCTGGTTTTCTGAAAACTTGAGCTAGAACAGTTACCTATGGTCGGGTTGCATCTATTTCAAACACCTGAGTCGAGAGGGGAATTATGGCTAAGTTCTCCCTTTACCCAACGGGGAGAAACACCGACTGGCATTACCGTATACCAAACCGACGCCTCTTCATGTGAGAGACGCGCGCTCCTAACCACTCGGCCAAGATGACCACGAACATGCTGAGGAATCGGATGGTTTCTCGCCCCACTTTTTCGGAACGTAGGATGAAAAGTCGATACCGAGGCAAAAATTCGAAAAATCTGTTAGCGGAAATGTTTCACAAAAGAAGCTAAAAAGAGTGTGACATTTCACACGCAGTTATGCTGTTGAGATAGGACTGGTTACGGTTGCGATCCAATCTAGCAGCTTTCGTAAGATTTGGCCGTTTTAGGGTTTGATTTTCTACAAATTCGTGTTTTAACTGAAAGTCGATCTTTTATTACCCTTTTAATTGATTCTGCAAAGTAAGAGCAGGTATCTATTTATCATCGAAAGTGGAAAAAATTTGTTCAATTAAGAGATTGTAAAATTGTTAAACAGATAATTACTCGCGACTCTTTCTACTTTTGTGATAAATTTTACCGCGATATATTGATGTGCCTACTTGAAAATAGTATTCGAGTTTAGAGAACTCAAAATTTTGTTAATCTTTCGCGATTTCTCTCGTACGACCTTCGTCACGAAGTTTTACTTCCGCTGGCCTTAGTTATAAATTTTTATGCTTCAACTTTTTCGATACTAACGGGATATCATCGGTGAAATTGGTCTACATTTCCACTTCAGGCCAAAAGTTTCATATTGAAGTAATTTAACTCGAAGGAAAAGATTCTGGGATAAGTAGAATAGTTTCGGGTAATGAGCAGCTCTACTTTACCATACGATAACCATGAAACAGCAATTTGGCAATACATAATTCTAATTCCATGTCATGGTACCTATTATTTCATTTGCAGCTACTCTAAGCAAGAATTTCTCATAACTATCCGTTTACTGATTAGACAAAATCAAAAATTAACTCATGAAATGAAATGTGAAAACATTTTTTCTCATCATGCGAAAATATTTCATATCCCAGTACGCCTTTCTGGAGAACATCAAGTTTTCCATTGAAAATGAGCAAGGCTTCTGCAAAAATAAAATGCAACTCATTCTGAGTAATTTCAAAGATATTTCAGAGAGGTGAAAGATCCATTTCATGGATTCTTTTCTATAATGTATTAAAGTTTCAAGACCCAAAGTGTTCATCTAATCTCTACCACTTTCGAGATTACTTGTTTGTGCCCGAGTTCGCAAGCCTTACAGTGATGCGATTTGTTTCACTAGTTGCTACATTTGTTCAGAAGTTTGGCAGAGTACTATATAAACATCTTTCAAAAAAGCAACGTTCACTTAGTAATATGTTATTGTCCAGCCATTTAGTTTTAAAATGGCTTCAGCTGCACACGCAATAATTTAGAAATATCTTTAACTAGATTCTCGTACAATGTTACCACATTCATATATGAAAGTTTTGACCAATTGCTCCAGCAATAAACGAATAGAAAACCTGTTCTTCAGTTTTTGCACTAGTGTCCTCCATAGCGGTTAAATTTGTTCAGGTGTACTGTTGATTTTAAACAGGATTAATACTCGGCGTTGCTTGAATGTTTTCACAAACTTTTTGACAGGGTGCAAGGGAACAATATCTTGTTGAAGAACGGTCGTGTTGGCAGTGATACGCTATTCATCGTAGGCATCTAATTGTGAGTCATTCACAAATTTTTCAAAATTTTCAATTATCGTGTCCTTGAGGGTAAAACCAAGTCTAGCAAGTCACGCGCACGAGCCGTTACAGAAATATCTCGCGCTTTGTTGCAGGAAGCACGCAATCCTGACTAAGGGCTCCAGTATTGTTTTTTAATCCTTAATCTGTCCGGCGGTAAAAAGATAACTTTGTTGAAAAATAACTCGAGTCGCGTATTTTTCAGCTGCTTTCAAACATCGCGACTTGTAGTTTGTACAAACATTGCGTCGAAAGACTTTATAATGGATTGAAAATGTTTTTGCTGCCGAGTATTTGCCTTAATTATTAATCTCCTAGAGTGTCGTGCCTTCCGAAACAGAATTTTTTAGATGTAAGTTCTAATCTGGTCTACATTTTAAATTCTAAATTCTAAAGTTCTAAATTTTAGTAAGTTCTAATCTGGTCTTTTCTCCGGTATTCGTTTATTTGTCATCAATTCGTTTCCGTATTCTGTGATCCCTGTTAGTTACGTCTGATTTGATTTTTTGTTTCCTATGAGATAAGATATTATACGAGCTATCGTCGCCGTAAACATTGTCCCTTGTCACACTGTGAAAAACGTTTATACAGATGCCCAAGTTTACTTTTTTTAGTAACTAGAAGGTTACATATTTTAATCGTGGAATTATTTCCCACGTAAACATGAACTGGCACAGTAAATTGTAGAGTACACCGGCTAAGTTGATCAATTCATCGGCACGTAGAATGGCATCTTCTGCACCTTGTCAAGGATGATAAAATGATAGTCACATTTTTCTTAGAATTATGCTAATACTTTTAAAAGAAGCATGTTTTTCCTTCATTAGTTGTTTGGCCTTTCAAATTACTCATGATTTCGTTATGGTTTAGTTCACACATTTTATGTGCAGCTCTGGCAGACATCCCCGAGTGCATGACCCACCTTCGCGCTAATTACGAGTATTGGCAGAAGCAGCAGCAGCTCGAGGACCAGAGAAGCCAGCAGGCATCCGGCCCTCCCACAGGAGGCACGGCCACCACGCCACTTAAGGAAGAGGAAGAAGATAATGGTTCGGCCGTCTCCCTCACCAAGTCTAACGGCGAGAGCGACAAAGCCGAATAATGAAACACTGATCAGGAATTTGAGAAATTCCTCCGGTGAAACCAAGTACTTGTGCTGTTGGTAATACATAAAAGTTCGGAGCATCTCAAAAGCATCACGCCCCTCAGGGAAGAGAAAGAAGATAATGGTTCGGCCCTCACTCTTACCAAGTCTAACGGCGAGAGCAACAAAGCCGAATTATGAAACACTGAACGGGGATTGGAGAAATTAATCCGGTGAAACCAAGCTCCCTTTGCTGTTGGTAATAGATTAAAGTTCGGCTCCAAATACTTGGGCTGTTCTCGCAGCAATTGTGTTGTGGATTGCCTGATTTTAATAGTTGTGAGACGAAAGGCTTTGCCATATTTTTACACGGACTTTTTAAGAATTGTCATTTATTTTGGAACATTATGCTTCGCAGCCGTTCAAATATAAACAAACAAAACACAGAAAGGGTAATATCGTTGCTCTTTCTCAGCAAAGTGAAGGTCGTCTAAGTCAATAGTAATATTTCATCGAAGTGGTGTGGCAAAATAGATCATTTTATTGAATTACATTTCTGTGTGTGATGCCGTCATGCCGGGACTGAAATTGAGCTTGCACAAAAACAGAAACAAAGGCTCATTTTTTCCATTTATTCTGGGGTGTTTTACGTCTTTCTCTGAGGCCAAAATTGTGAGCGAATATAATAAATAACACTGGAGCTCGTGTCCCCTATTTTCAATGTGTTTTAAACTTTGATTTCTTTCTGTGAACAGAAGAGTTGTGGTTAAAACTTGGCTACTGTTACTCGGATTGTCAAAAGAAAACGCTGAACTTCTGTGAGTGCAGTGCGGTTTTTATCACGAGCAAGTTTTAACACATGTGGTTGTAATGACTGAGAGGTAGGTGCTCTCATCGGAAGGTACTCGGAGTTTTGTCGGAACAAAGTTCCTGTATATCTTAGTACATGACTTAAAAAAAATTGTTCGAGCAAGGCTGCCTTCGGTGTTGGTGCTCGACTTGAAGGAACAGCGATTCATGTGTGGTTATGATGTTTACATGGATTAATATGCTGCCCGAAGGGTAATTGTTTTTATTTCTAAGAGGTTCTAAAACTCTTACGAGTTATGAGAGCGTGAGAAAAAAGTCCTTTGTCAGAGTGTGACAGCTATGTCAGCGTTTGGAATGATTGATGCTAAAGGTAAAAGCAGCCTAGTACCACTTCAGCTGATCCATAGAGCTTGGAAATCGGTGACTTTGATAAGAAGTTCTTATTTTA
This sequence comes from Platorchestia sp. MABIK, assembly GCA_014220935.1. NCBI lineage: Eukaryota > Metazoa > Arthropoda > Malacostraca > Amphipoda > Talitridae > Platorchestia > Platorchestia sp. MABIK. Next base: position 94,790 of record JACJUY010003304.1, on the reverse strand, counting down.
TTATGAGAAGATTTTCGCCTTCAACGGTTGGTAGATCACATCTTTCATTTTCATTTCTTTGGCTATGCTCGCTTTGTAATTTTTCAAAACTTGAAAAACTCTGTTGAACTCTGACGCTAAAGTCAGTGAATCAAAATCCGTTGACCAAATAGACGATTGCGAGGCAAATCATTGTGCCATGAACGTTTGGTTTCGTCAAAATAAAGTTGATGCCGCTCAAAAAATGCTCCTACAGACCCTGAATTTTTCTGTGCATTTAATTGGGAGCATTACTGAAGCATGAGAACTTAGAGGTAAAGGATGGCATTGAAGTTCAGCTACTTCGTGCATTTTGTGAGAACGGTTTAGTGAAAGTCTATGTTACATGGACGTGATTAGTTAAGTTGAAGGACATTTGCCTTTTCCTTCATATCAAGAGTTGCATTTACGTGACATATGGTGCTGACCGTTTTAATGACTAACTTTCGTCCTTGTATACCAACGTTAAGCTTAAGATGGTGTGTTTGTGTTTCAGTACAGTTGTATGTGTGTATTTATGTGCCATAAATGACGTTTCTAAACGCCATATTTTTCATTAAACGCCAAAGGAAAATTATAGCAGATAGCACAGGAAATGGAAAATTTTATGTACATACCTATACGTCAGGCCTCAATGGTCCGCTCGAATGATTTTCGCAGCGCTAGATTTTCATTTATTCTGCATGTTGAGGGAAATACAGCTGTATGTAGACGCCATTTCAGAAGGGCTGGTTGTCGGAGACACAAAGCTCTCGGCCGCTTCAGATGCAAGGACAGAAAAATCAACTCTTATCCTCGGGCCACGAGGACTCGACTCTGAAGTTTCAAAATTAACTGCGGGAACCTTTGCTTGTGCTCACCCGGTCTGTCCAGGCATCTGTCGTAGGGTGTAGACACCTAGGCACCTACCTTACTTGACAACAAACGCTATTTATCACTGCGTACAGACGTCTTGAAATCCGTCGCAGCTTACATACACCTTGCTTCGGTCGTATGGAGATGAGGGCTGGCCAAAGTGCCCGTTTCCGTTATGACGTGAGAGGTGTCAGTGTATTAGTCACCCTGCTCCTCGCCTGCGCACAGTACGCCTGTCTGTTGAGGGTTCAGTTCGAGGCCTTCAGTAGACGACACCTTAGCCTCTCCTCTGTCTAGCAGGGAACACCTGCGTATCGTGCGAATGACTACATGTTCGGTTTTGATCATCTATCGTTCGTATATTTTTCGGCTCTATTTTGTAACAGCGTTGTTGGAAACTTGTGCGTCCACTACGGTGGTAAACACTGAATATTGTCTGTTAACACGTTAAAAGCTCATCGACGTTACAGTTTACGCATCCCATTCTTTATTGGTAACTGTTTTGTTGATAGTTGACGCGGTGTAGGAGGTCGGCAGTCGCTGTCAACGCCTTCATTACTTTCACGAGTACATAACTCAAACTCGCGCGTTAATTGACGTAGTTTTCAGATCCCGATTCATAGTTCACTTTAGTCATGACTGAAAAGTTATCCAAACCAGTTTATTACTAATTTTCTGTGAGGATTTGGGAGAAATTTGTTTAGTGACCTAACAGATTGTGTTTGGTTAGAATTCGCCTGAAGCATGCAAAGTTGGTATCTTGGATCATCTGAATTTTCTGTGGCGTTTGTTGTAAAATCATGTCAACATGTTGCCTGCAGTCCTGATGTGCGTCTTCACATGCAGAATTGATGATATACACATATATATAATCGGAAATAATGTCCATCGACGTTCTGCAGTACTCGCCCGTATCGAAAATTCTCATCATGTATTGTTGGGTAGCTGCTCTATCAGAAAAGAAATTCCTCCTGAGGAAAGATTTTAGAATATTTCTACCTTTGAACTTCACAGCTTGACGTGTTGACAGTACCTTAACGCAGGTTACCTGATTGATCTCCTCGGTGGGGTACAACTATTGTACTATGGGAATTACCGCTCCCAGGGGGAATGAACGAGTTCCCGGGATAAAGGTTAGGTAGGCTTTCCTTTTGTTGAAATAGAAAAGGTTATTTGTTTTGTTAGGGAGCATTCATTTTCGGTTAACTGCTGTCCTATTTTTCAGCTCCTATTACTTTCTTCGTCAACTTTTATGTTTCATAAACCTCTTTCATAATTTACTGTTTCTATGGACCTTGTGCATAGATTCAGCGTTCCCTTAATTCGATACTCTCTTAATTCCATATTAAATGGTACCTTCCTCCTTCTCTTTGGAACGCCTTTGCAACGATTAGGGAGGCTTAAACTAGCATCTAATCTTCTAGCAAAAATCCTCAATTTTGGGCTTTTCTAATGAAAATAAAACTGTAAAAAGTCTCCATTGGTCCTTGCATTATTACAATTGGGTTTACGAATAGTTTTCCAGCCTCTTAACCTGAAGAGAGGGAGTGGGTGAGTAGAGAGTAAGCTCAGTGAGTAGAAAAGTTCTTCTTCTCGCTTCTTCTGCCCGTTCTCTCCGTTTGCTATGGAGAGGACTCGGCAACAGGCAGGCAATCATGTAGATTTGGCAGGTCCTGAGTCCTTCTCATGGTCATATTTTACCCTCTTCATGGTCATATTTTACTCCTTCATGGTCATATTTTACTCCTTCATGGTCATATTTTACCCTCTTCATGGTCATATTTTACTCCTTCATGGTCATATTTTACCCTCTTCATGGTCATATTTTACTCCTTCATGGTCATATTTTACCCTCTTTATGATCATATTTTAGCCGTTTTATCGTCATATTTTATTTTCTTTGCGCACATATTTTAACGTCTTTGTGGTTATATTTTATTTAAAAAGGGCTAAACCTGAGGATTTTAGCGAGAAAATTTATTAATCTTGCAACTCTACCTCAACGGAGTTCGTGTCTGGTGCTGAAGTGTCCTAGTCCATAAAACGGAGCTCATCTTTGTTTTGGCCCTCTGGTGACAATATTCGGAGAATTTCTGCTACGGTGAGCTGATTTGCATCACATCTTCATAGCTTGAGGATAATAATCCTTGTTACTTTTATCCATAGGTTCTACAGATACGATTATCTATAACTATAAATTCAAAGGAAGGTTTTATAAATGTGAAGACCGGGAACGAATTTTAATTTAGAACGTAGATAATAAAGTTTCAATTGTAGACGGACCCATGCAGTTTAAAGACCTGAGTGCCAGATGGATGATTCTCTTGAACGAAAATAAAGGCCAAATATGCGTGCTGGGCTTACAGCTAAGCATAATACAAACGAGTACAAAAAGCATGCTAGTATTTCCGGGTAACCTCGCGCACATGAAAGCTTTTATGTCAGTTTTTATGAACATTATGTCGAGCGTCTCTTCTTTCTTTTACATTTATTAAAACTGTAATAACCTTAGTAATATGCCCAGAGTTTTTCTAAATTGACTACGATGTTTTGATGAGATTTTGGTAGCTCATGCTTTACTCGTCTCTTCTCATAAATGAGGGTTGATATACTGTTTGTTTATATTATACGTCCACATCGTCTTTTCTCTCAAAATCGAATAATTATACGAATTTTGGCTGGTTGATTTCTTGAGAGATAATTGTTGTGTCAAGGTCGATAGCATTGAAGTATTTCGGCAAGTCCAGTACGTAGTATAAGCATCAACCCAATGTGTACCGGCATCTGTCTAGTATGAAGTGTCGGAGTCATTTTAATATGAAATGTTGGCATCAGCCTAGTGTGAAGTATTGGATTCAGTTCTATTTGAATTATATTAGAACTAGTCTTAGATGAAATATTGATATTGGTTCGATGTGAAGTAAAAATTCAATCCAAAATGAAGTACACACACTGTTTCAGTGGAAATTATTAACATCAGTCCACTTTGAAGTATCGGCATCTGTTCAAGTTAATGTATGAGCATTGGGTAATGTTGAGTGGAGGGATACTGCGCTTGACAGTTCCAGTCATTCGACAACTAAAGATTTCTGTTTTGATTGACTGATTCGGAAAGTTTAAACATCATTTAAAGAACTCTTTTTTGTAAAAAAGTTCGATTTCATACGCCATCTTTCTGAGTACGTTTTTACACTGGCTTATTTTTGAATGATTCAATTTTATGCGGCAATTAAAAGTATTTTTGTTTCTTTGAAGCAGTTATTATCCGGTTTACTAAAGCATTGGATTACGATATCGTAACCCAAATTTTGGGTTCTGCTCTTTCGACTCATCATCAAAATTGTCAACGAATGAAAGGCATGCCTTTTACTTTTTTTTAATCTGATATCGATGCATATTTCCGTGCGCTGGTCAGCCAATACTACTGAGCTTCTATCCAACATTTGGGCTTAGCGAGCCTCATGTTGTTGAATTTAACCTTCACTCAGAAGTAAATTATCAAAATAGGTGAACTCTCATCTAGGTTTTTCCTCCAAATGACATCCATCAGTAATTAGTTTTCGAGTGAATTTTAGTTTCAGCTGTTTTAAGCCCCTACATGTCGATGAAAAAAATTTTTGTGTGCACTTTGACAGTTACTTTCGTTTTTTTTTTAAACGCACGAATTGGAGATCTTCTCGCTAATCTGGTGAGTGATGCGAGACCTCGTCATAAATTTTCGTAAATTTGTTGCGTGTCGGAAATATTCTAAAAAATTTTTCACAAGAACAAGTAGAGTGAAGAGAAGTTAAACCTTCCATGTAAACCTGGGAGACTGATGCTACTCATAAACGGCATTCCATAAGCGCAAGCACCATGAAGATAAACAATTTCCTATACAAGCGGGGGAAGACGGATTTTTTTCTTGTATGGTAACCGTGTCCCCGAACCCCATTCTACCTTTTCGCCGGGGCATAAATGATTTCAGCCGTCCAAGTGTAGCTCCAACATAGGGAGGCGAAAATTTTAGATGCAGCAGCGAAAAAGTTGAACTGCATGTTCACATTGCGCTAAAGTGGTGTTGTGCCATCAATAGTTGAACAGATTTGCATAACTCACGCTATCACACCAGTAGCAGTTTTTCCAACCGTATTGGCAATAGTAACTCACCTTAACTAACCTGTAGTACTAACCAAAGGTTTTTTTTGATCCTCTAAGTTTTTACTCCCTCTTTAGTCGTGGTGCATGGTTGCTCACTATTCGTCACCACTCAAGCGTTGGTAAGGAGACTGTTGTTTATCAGAATCTAATACGCTAGGAGTTGTCAGTCTTCACTATTTTTCACAGATAAACGATATTTTCGAATTTGTATAAGTGTGCTTTTGAGGTCCAAAAGCAAGTGCTATAAGCGAGGAACTTTATACAACTGTTTACCTTATATAAATGTTAACGCGTGTCAATGTACAGACCACCGCAACAATCACTAGATTATATAGAGATAAACTGTTGGTGTGAGCCGTGTCTTTCGCCCTACAAAGTTCTAATTCTGGGATCTCCCAACAGGAGTTGTCAGGGGCGAGTTCTGCATTAGCCCTATAAGTGTGACTCTGTTTTGCAGGCAGCACACCACACACATCTCATGCGTAGCCAGCACGCATGCTCTGCTCCACGTTCGCACATCCAGGCGACGTATGCCCAGCAGAATAAAGTCTACGCAGTTTTGAGACGCACTGCCCAGAGACCAGATTTGCAAGCAATTCACATCGTTGTATCTTTTCAGCTCAAGTTCATATGACAACTTATATACGCTACTTACTGCTTTCCTGACTGAATCCCTTATATTTGAGGTTTTTTTAATCAAAACTTGTGAATTAAAGCCAGGAAGACGTTTGCAGAAAACCTTACGCTGGTGGCTACGCCACTGCAGCGACGTGAATTGTTTTAAAATCTGGGTTCCGACATGCAGGGTGTGGAACAAAAGGTTTCGTGTCTCTGATCCCAGTCTTATGAACTGCTGCTCCAATAGCCGTGTATAAGTAAGTCTAGTCTGTCAATCTCAATGTCACCGCACGCGTTTTGTTTCATGTGAACTTTTCAATCATTTTCCAGCCAAGCTGTAAACGAAACTTTGAGCTGTACAATCGATGCTACATTCATTTAGGTTGTTACATTAAGGACTCGTTGTTAGTTTAAATTCGGGACTGCAGTTGCTGGACCCTGCAGAGTAACTACCGCGGAAGTATTCTATAAAATTGTTCTTTCCTTCTAAGAGAACTCGTCTGAGTGGAAAAATCAGTGCCAAAAATTGTGTACTTGTACAAAAAATTGTGATGATGAGTGTTCAACTACGCAGTCATTTGAGATGTGGTGTTGGCTTTGTTAGACCGCTAGCTGCTTTTGAGAATTTGTTCGGTTTGGGTTCAGTTGACGTTGCACCTGAAGTATTGAAATTGACCTGAAAATTTTGAACCTGCTTATACGTGCATAAGTCGTCAAAATTTTCCAGTGGAGTACTTGTAATGCGTAAGGGTAGTCCCTGTAACTTGATTTATGGCAGTTGTAATATATTTTTGCTGCGTTTAAATTTATTCCACGATTTGTACATTCTCCAACAATACGAGAACATCATAAACTTAGGCACGGAAGAACAAACACTGTGTGCTTCAGGCCTACGTATGTTGTTTCTCTGGAGGACATCGTGAAGGAGAACGTGATCGTGTATAGCACTGTGCTTTTTGATAATTTCCACCACCAACCACATGGTCGAAACAGAACTTGACATTTGCCGCTGTTACGTTAAGGAATATTTAGAGATGAACGTTTTTTTAATCGACCTTCGTAATTTGCTCTTGTTTAGCAAGGCGAGTAATGCGGCAAAATTCGGCGCGTGATTATCTGTCCTATGCCTTCGTCATCGGCTTCACTTTTTCTTATTCTTCATTTCAAACTTGGTGAAGTGAAAGCAAAATTATATTTGAGCAATTTCCTGGAGAAGCTCGTCTGTTTTTTTGTTAATTTCTCCCTATTTTTTTTATACGTGAAATGCATTTACACCTCGAAAAATATTAGCCACCTACTTCAATGGGTTCGTACTCTACTGTGCAGAATTTCAAAGACCCCATTGTGTGTGAATTTTCTGTAATCCAAACCCCAGCCAGACAAAGGTGCCACATACGGCTCATCAAATGGTGTAGATCATCAATTCACTTCCATCGTGTTGGCAATCAAAACGCCAGTGAAACGCTTTCGGCAGTAAAATCCACTCATATACAAACAATAATGATACATCAGCGTTGGGTTCCCATTACAATGGTCGTATAGTAATACCAATACTGCATGCATTACCGATATTGTATTGCAATATCGTAACCCTAATTTTATGTTCTACTCTTTCGAGGCTAACGTTTTCTTTCAAACAGACATCATTAACCTTCAAAGCCTTGCCCGTCATTGTGAACGCTACGTGGGCTATCCTCTACTGCAGCAGAACCCAAAACTTATTAGGTAGCCATTGATCGTGCGCCTGTTAAAATACGTGACTTTTTTGTAATGTAATTGCACACGAGAGTCACGTGTGCACTCTGAAACTATTAACTGTTGTTGCTTCTGTTAGATATGTGTACGCACAGAACTACCTGTACACGAAAACTATCATTATGCGTATTGAATATATGTACACAAGAGAATCATAAGTGGAAGAACTCGTGTAAGTCGTACGTAGCCCCGTACAAACAACACACCTGATGTATTTTCTTATGTCAATGTTACCTTGTGTTTAAATGTAACCTCTATGCAGCTGTAATGTACAGGTCTTATCTACTGTCTTCTCTAGTCTTCGTATGTTAATGGCCCGAGCATTCATCTCCTGACTGAGCCAGAGCTCCTCGATGTTCTGTGTGGCATACGTGACAAACCTTCCATCTACCACATGGTCACGTGACAAACCTTCCATCTACCACATGGTCACGTGGCAAACCTTCCATCTACCACATGGTCACGTGACAAACCTTCCATCTACCACATGGTCACGTGACAAACCTTCCATCTACCACATGGTTTTCTTCGACGTCCATGTATTGTGGCTCTCGCATAAAAACGTGCTGCATTTCAAGCCCAGTGAATATGCTATAAATTTGAGTTCATTCTCCGGCTCACCTCGCATTTCTGATCTTTCTTCCGCGATGAAATTATGTAGTTTGGATTCATCAGTCACTAGACACGTGATCTTTTTCGATATCGTTCATACATCGTGAGTATCCACTTCCAACACGTAGTGTGCATATTGGACTCAATGAATACTCCAAAATATGTACCAATATTCCAACTCACCTTGCATTTCAGGCCTTTTGTGGGGAAAAAAGCTAGTGTAGAAACAGTAGATTTGTTAGAAGAAAATTTTTGAGTTCTATTTTAACCCTACTAAAATTCAAAAACTCATTACAGAAGATTTCTTCGCAGGTAAAGTTATACATGGTGTGCTACTGTCACAGAATCCTTTCGTGATTAACAGTTCTTGTTGTGTTTTGCATAGGCGTCGAACTCGGTTTCTTCAAGCTTTGGCAATCAGAAGAGAAAAGAATTCAGTTGCTGGATCTACCACAGACTGAACCTGCACCTTCTTTACTTGATCTACACTCTGTGCTGACCACAAGCAGCCATAACTATCGCTGATCCTCCAACTCTGCTAGCATATGAGCGAGGGTGCGCGAACAGAGCGAGTAACTCCTGAAGATTGAGATTGATTAGCAGACTTGTCAATTTACTATGTTACATGGCAGGCGTTTAGGACGGGTCAAAAGGTGAACGAGAAAATTAGCAAACCTGTAGACTGATGTTGCTTTAATGGTCATGCTAACTGAATTTACGGACGTGTTGATTGACGAGAGTGACAGTTGATCAAAGGATTGTTGCGTGACGAACTTGTGAAACGACGAGCATGCCGAGGCTGAAACATTGATAGAGACGCTGTGTTGTTTGGGTCTGCACTGCATTTTTTCTCTGTGGTTATTTCTGCGATGAAGAATTTAAACTTGAGTTGAACTGATATTTAGCCCCGAGCATTTACTCGCGTACCATGTTCATATCTTCCACTGTGATTTACTGAAACTGGTTCACTGAAGACTCGCATCCCACCAACTCACTAACATGAGTAGTCTAATTCAAAGGTAGTAGCTCAAAATATAAACTTGTAAGCCCGTGACTTGAAAATTGTTGTTCGATTGAAACGAGAAAAAACTTAGAGTAATATGTACGATAACTGCATCTTCGTTGGTGGAAAATCACACTGTAATACGTTTCTATCGAATAAAAGTTGAACCTGAAGCGCACAAAATGGAATCTTTTCGTGTTGGTTTGAATAAGTGATTTTAACCTTTAGTGACGTGGCATGGGATAGCTCCTAAAGTTCACCTGGACTTCTCACGCCACGAATTCACTACCAACGCCTGCGTATTTGACAGAAATTTGCATAAAGAGGGATAATAACAGAGTTATAGCGGTACTGTGAAGCCACTGTACGGTATCAAAAAATAAAATTGCCAGTATCAAACTTACACGTAGGCAAAAATCGTCGCCTTCGTGTTCTATTCTAACTCTTCCTGAGGCAGTACGATCACTCTGATTGTGGAGTGTGCTGATTTTGTTCGTAGTCGATGTGAACGTACATAAGATATTACGATGTTTTGTGTTTTCTATATTCCTAACATCATTGAATTTCTACGTGTAGATTGTTACGCGGTTGATGTTTCGTGTTTGTTATTTAGGTGGTTGTTACAATCTCTTACTATTTATAGGTAGATCTTCTATATACGTAACCAAGTCTTTGCCGGAGAGATATCTATACTTGTATCTTTATAAACCTTGTCTAGAAAATTCTTATCCAGTGTGTGATAGCTGGTAATGTGTGCTCTGATGAACTTGGCCCATTGTAGACTGGAGCTGGCTCCATGCAGTGTATAATGCTATTTCTCCGTTCCTGTGTATTTATCTGTCTTGTGATGTTAATGTTCAGCCTTTGAGTCCATATAGTTACCAATTTTTGTCCTAACTTTGCTTGGTAGTTTTCAATGCTGGTGATTGTATGATACTTTGTTTGTACCGTGTGGAGTTGTGGCAGCTCGGTGTGTTTTGAGGTGAGCATCACGGCCCTCTTCTTTACCTGCTTCACTGGAGCGCTAAGTTTCCTGTGGTAGTCTCCTTAGCAAACATCATATCTATCTACAAAGCCATTAATTTATTTTACCATCCCTCATACCTGAAAAATTAAGTCACTCTATCAGCTTTATTTGAAACCTAAATTTGCAGATCTGCTTTTGTTAGCAGTTCGTAGCTGAACCTGGCCTAAATATTATATTTTATGCTCGTGATAACTCTTGCTCAAGCTCTTGAAGAACATCTTTTTGTATACATAAGTGAGCAAAAAATAAAAATTTGGCTGTTCTTCCCGTTCTCAGAAAGTACGCCCCTGTCGACTAGATCTATGGGACTTGGCGGTGATGCATTACTTGCTGCCTCTCTCACCTTCTCTCTTCACAATACTAGCGGGTTCTCTCGACCGCATGGCATGTCCACAGCACAGTGTGAGCTGCGCTTGCTGCACTACTTTGTTGTCAGCTCAAATTTACTGTCTGTTTCCATTCTCAACGTCTTTTTATGTAACGTTTTTAAAGAAATGGATTGAAGAAAATAACCCTTCAGTGTATTTTGGAGACATCGAACTGCTCTAGGGACATAAGGCGTCCATAGTGGGTTTGATTTTGCAGGTCATCTAGGGGGAAGAGACATTTACTTTCCTGTTATCGCTTCTCGTACAATTTTCAACGAGGTGCTTAGAATTTCTCATTGCCGGTTTGAGGACGAGGGTTGGGTAGAACGTGAGCAGATGCAATGCCAAATGACACGCTGAAATTTAAGGTTTTGTGGTTCACTAAATTCTTTTCTTTCACTAATTCATTAATTTTGGCTTCATTCAAAGTGGGTATAATTAGAACGGAGTTACAGCGGTTATTAAATTCTGAACGTAGTCCGTCTTCCTTGATGTGAAGCCAACGTGGACATGTTTTAAGTCGGTCAAATACACTGCAATGCAGACCAGCAGTCTTCCCAGAGCACCTCTGCGTTGATGTCGGAACGCGCTTTTCGCCTTCCCTCGTGTCGTAACACAAGTTCTGCCAGTTCCGAGTGAACCTCACGCGACTTTTCCGATTGCCAATCAATGTCAAGGCATTTGATCTTCCATTCTTTTTAAGGCCACCATTTCCAAAAATCGGAACCTTTTTTTTCTATGGGACGTACGTCTATGAAAATTTGCAGACTACTAGATCTTAACATTTGTAACAACATTTATTGAAGAATATTTTTTCATTGGGGGCATAGAAAATTAATTATTTATTATAATAAAAAAAAAACATATAAATGTATTTTTCATAATAACTCCGAAATTTACAAAGCTAGAGCAACGCGGTTTGTTGCATTTGAAAGTAAAATGTGTTTTCTAAAAATGATATTACCATATTTTTAGATTTATTTCATTCCGAATTTATATGAATTTTTTTGAAAGAGG
>JACJUY010003304.1:34917-65462 GCA_014220935.1 Platorchestia sp. MABIK | reverse complement strand
TGATGCTGGGTCTGTGCAGGTGTGTTGGGACTTGTGATGCTGGGTCTGTGCAGGTGTGTTGGGACTTGTGCTGTTGTGATACTGGGTCAGGCACTGCATCTCTGTAGTTGTGTTGGGTGTTAAGCGGCTATGTGCTTGTGTACTGCCACTCCATCCACTTGATGAAGGTTTCTGGTCTTCTAACAGAATTATGTATTGTTTGGCTGTCTGATGATTTAAAGCGTTTTTCTTTTGTTTAATATCTGAGTGAGACTTGAAGCGTTCTACCGAATGTTCCCAATCACGGTGTGCTAGACGCCGAACGGGATAGTGGGCTATTAATATGCATTTCTAACTTATTGACTATCCTTTTAATCACAGTTTTATGTCATCAAGTATTTGCCTCATATGTTAACATGCTTCAAATATTATGTAATTTTAAACATAATTTCTAAATAGTGAATCATATTTAATTGATTTAATCGATTAACTAGTCAAAAGTAAATGCAAATCTTCAGGAAAATTATCTTGTAGTAACATGCTGCACACTGCAGGCAGATTACATCTTTTCTTGAGGGTGCGCGTTTGGGTATGTCAGATAATTATTATAAAACCTAAATTGAACTGTACAGACTCGGGCTACGCTAGCAGAAGACGGCAAGACTTGGCTGTTGAATGGCAGCAAGATGTGGATCTCCAACGGTGGAACTGCGGACGTCATGACCGTCTTCGCCAGGACTGAGGTCAGTAGTGAGAACCTGAATGTGGCAGCTGTGCCAGGGCTGAGGTCAGTAGTGAGAACCTGAATGTGGCAGCTGTGCCAGGACTGAGGTCAGTAGTGAGAACCTGAATGTGGCAGCTGTGCCAGGGCTGAGGTCGGTAGTGAGTACCTGAACGTGGCAGCTGTGCCAGGGCTGAGGTCAGTAGCGAGTACCTGAATGTGGCAGCTGTGCCAGGACTGAGGTCAGTAGTGAGAACCTGAATGTGGCAGCTGTGCCAGGACTGAGGTCAGTAGCGAGAACCTGAATGTGGCAGCTGTGCCAGGGCTGAGGTCGGTAGTGAGTACCTGAATGTGGCAGCTGTGCCAGGTCTGAGGTCAGTAGCGAGTACCTGAATGTGGCAGCTGTGCCAGGGCTGAGGTCAGTAGTGAGTGTAGTCCATTGCTTGGATGTGCCAGCTGTACCTGGGCTATGGTCTGCTAAATTAAGTAAATTTTTACCTTGTATGAATATATCTGAATAGGACAGTGGTTTGCTTGCATCACAACCTTATCAGAAACTTAAAAACGAAGACAATTCCTTGTTTTTGTTGTTCTTGTTTGCCTCAATGTTTTTTTCACTAGCTATATTGATCTTCTTGTTGAAATATATGTTCTTTTATTTCCCGAGACCCTCACATGTACAGGTACCCAGAAAATTCTCATCTTAGATGCAAATGCAAAACGTGTGAGAAACGCTGCAATCTCATTAACTAAAAAGTGGTTACTGTTATCAATTGCAATGACGTTAATGATACTTTTTGAATGTGTAAATATGATGAAGAGGTTACTTTGGTGCTTTTCGATCATTCTCAGCGCCTCAATTTGAGCCTACAGTTCTTCACTGAATGTAGGTATTGCAAGAAATAGTTTTCCAGTTCTCACAAGCTCTCCAGAAATGGCTGCGCAGCCTACAAAATCACCAGTTCTCTAGCCATCGTTTCACAGCCAGGTGATCTAAAAGCAGAACTCTTATGACACCCTCAGTTAGTTTGTATCTGGGGCAGAAGGTATCGATTTGCGTACGCCAAGATGGCGTATCATCTTAGTACGTAATGGACTAAAATTCTGACCGCCTTGGCTCGCTTGTTAGTGATTAACGCACTCGTAGCGACGATGCTGAACTGCGAAATGGCGTTTCGACATGCTGAAGATTCCCTTTCAACACTAGTTGCTGGATCTGAAACGATAAAAATTGGATTGTGACTACATAACTATGGAATGTATCGTAAAAGTGAATATTATTTTCAGGTTTATTTTGTTTAAACTTTATTTGACTTGGACACCATGCTTTACTTGAATAACTCTGAGCTGAGTTGTTATGTGAAATGCGATTAATTTGCTTCTGGAAATTCAGCTCGATGTGTCTTATGTTGTCGCAATGCTAGTAATCTTCATACTACTACATTAACGTTAGAAATATTGCTCTTTGTTAACAAGCTTTAAATTTTAGTTATGAATGTCAGAGAACCTGTGGTGAACACTGACAACAACATGAATTGTTCACCTGATTCGTCTAATAACTGCTGCTACAGAGGAACTCAAATTCTTCAGATAAATCAATATGACCTCTTCAAAATTGCCGTATCTTAACCAAGACGATCCAAATGCATTGGTAACATTCAGATGGCAATATTATGAAGCGTGATTTAGCCTTCGCATTAACCTGCTGTTCATTTCATTATGTTTTATCATGTCTTGTAACCAGCTGACCTATGAAAAAATTCCCTAATAACTCTTTACGGCATGGAGACGAGAGTAATGAATGTGTACATTTTGTTCAGGTCAACGGAGAGGACAAAGTCACAGCATTCTTTGTGGAACGAGCATTCGGGGGCGTGACGAGTGGCGCTCCGGAGGACAAGATGGGTATTCGGGGTTCCAACACAGCTGAGGTGAGGCTGCTGTAGAGCTCTGTCTCAGTCACAATAGCTTTGAATTATTCAGGTTTTCATCGCTGCTCTGGAATGGGAAGAACGGTAATCATGCGCTAGGAGTGAAGAAATATTGTCTAATCCAGTGTGTAACGGAATTAATGTGGGGTTCTGCACGTCTTAATGCGAATTTATGAGCTGTTATGAGTCATTCAGCATCACGTGACCATCTAGTGTGGGTTGAATGTGAGGTTGAGGTGGGTTTTGGTTGTTTTTCTCTTCTGTTTTTAGTGTGAGGTAACCATCGCATACTCTTGTGGCTTGGCGTTTGATTACCATTGTGCCTAGTGATGTCATGTATGCATTTCACGTTTTAGTTTGAGGCAACTTAACACGATTAATTTGAACGCTTCTTTAGCGGGTGCTTCCTAGACCCTCACTTAGTATTGGCAAGGTTCTAGAGGAGGCAAAATAGTGGGTTGCGTGGTGAGAAACATGTTGTCTGGGACTGCTTCTCATATTTTGGGAACTACTTCTCATAATTTAGGAACTGCTAGATTACACAATATATTAGCTACAAACTGGAAGGCGTCTTACAGTAGTTTTCCGCTTCAACTTCATGATTTACAGCTATAGAGCAATTTTTTTCATTTCGCGTGAATATTTTAATTAATGATGCTTGAAGTTGTAGCTCAAAATACTTGTTCTACACGGAGTAAAATCTACGGGAAGAATCTAGTCACCTCATGTACTGCGTAAAGCCTTGTTACTGATCAGCTGTCCCGCACGTCAACGCTGCCATTGGCTAAAATGCTCGAAATTTGTAGCCTGTGAATTGTGCTTCTTTTCTATAGATGCCAAAATAGCTCTCACACTGATCATTAGATTATCCTTTTACGCGGTTGGACCACGATACATAAGTTCAGCTGCCTGGACTGCCTGCCTGGCGTAGGCAGTAAGTAGAAAATATTCACCATCCGCTCTGTACAGTAAACTGCATCTGCCAAAAGTGTATGAGAAATCTATCAAGTTACGAGAAAAGTAATATTTTAATTCTAATGTACCACTAGGAAAACGCATTTGAACACATGAAAACTAGGAAAACGAATAAAATTTCATGTGTTCAAATTTGGTTTAGCCACTATCGTCACCAAGGGACACTGGCCCTAAATAGGTCACACTGCCACCGGTTGTTTCTGGCACCAGGCTAGCCAAATTATCAGTTCTCAGCGAAGCGACACGCAGTCTGCTTACCCTTTACGAGTTGTTTAGCGTTTTTCAGTGTGTTAATTTTTCTCTTTAAGTTAAATTTGTGTGATATACTCCGTTTCTTGTTATACGTCAACCCTAATGTTGATGTCAACCCTCAAAATCGAAAGCTCTTTAATTTTAATGACTTGCTCTTTTTGTGCTGTGTTCCTTGATACCCCTCGGGGAATACAATTGTTGTGTCTACGAGAATTAGCACTCTCAGGAGAAAGAAATGAGGTCTCAATCTGAAGGCTTTCTTTTGTTAAAGTGTTTTTTTATGTTTAAGATTTTCTTTTTTCGGTTCAATGTTGTCATTTTTTCAGATTTTATTACTTTCTTCTTCAACTTTTACTCTTGCTTCAAAAACTTCTTTCAGTTTTACTGTTTCAATGCGTAAGGTGTAGAGACACGCCTTTCTTATCGATTCCTTGTTCCCTTATTGCCATACACAAAAATGCCCACCTCCTTCTTCTTTTGGGGACACCGTTGTTGTTGTTGTTGTTAGGGAGGCTTACACTAACTTGTAATCTAATCTAAAGCCGTGTTCTTTGCTTCATCATTGAGAATTACCCGTCCATGATGCACAGGTCCCCTCAGGGGGAGACAGCTATTGTATCTATGGGAATTAGCAGGGGAAAATGCGTGGGGGCCTAAGCTGAGGACTTCTTTTAGTCCTTCTTTTTGTTGAAATAAAAGGTTTTTTGCAATCTTAAAGGACCATCTTTTTTCGGTTCACTGCTGTCCTGTTTTTGAGCACCTACTATTTTCTTCTTCAATTTTTATCCTGTTTCATGAACTTCTTTCTCAACTTGCTGTTTCTATGCTCCTTCTGCGTAGATTCCTTATTCCCTTATCTCTATACTAAATGATACCTTTCCTCCTTCCTCTCTTCAAAGCGCCATTTTTTAGCAGTTAGGGAGGATTAAGCTAACATATAATCTTAATCATATAATTTTGATGCGCAGGTGCACTTCGAGAACACGCCGGTGCCGAGCGAGAACATCATCGGTGAGCTTGGCAAAGGCTTCAAGCTCGCCGTCACCATCCTCAACTCTGGCCGCTTCTCAATGGGCTCATCAACCGCCGGTTAGGAAATTTCGCGAATTTACTAGCCTTATTTCTTCTAGTTCTAATGTGTAGAAAATTTAAATTTCTCGAATGTTGAAACTGTTTAGAAATTAGGTAAACTTCTATAACTTGTTGAAATATCGTGCTTTTACTAGTTGTCCTTTTTTATTTTTAATTGTTCATTTCTTTGAATGTCTTTAGTTTTTTACTTTTTTCATCACAATAAAGAATAAATGAGTTCTATTGTAGATATAGCATAGTTTTCATAGCTTTTTTGGTGTAGAAATTCAAAGTCAGTTACTTTTTTAAGCAGCTTCAAATGTTTTACTACGTTATCGCATTTTGTTGTTAATTGCATTTTTTCATTCTCGTTTCATACCGCTGTTAAATCACAAATGAATTTGTAGTGTTTGTTTAACTTACATTACATAATCATATACACGCATCTCTTCCCTGATATTTGTACAGCCCTTGTCAAAATATGCCTCAACATGCCTGAAGTTTACTGACATATCCACTATAGCGTGTAGAGGCGAACTGAAATCTACGTACTTACAGGTGTATTGAAACGCGGCCTTGGCTTTGCTCTGGACCATGCCATGTCACGCAAGCAGTTCGGCCACACCATCAACGAGTTTGGCCTCATTAAGGAGAAGTTCGCCAATGCTGCCGTCAACATTTATGCAATGGAGTCCATGGCTTATCTTGCTGCTGGCTTGATCGACTCCTACGACGAACACGACACGGCTGTTGAGGCTGCCATTGTCAAGGTGATGGGATTCCTGACACAATTTTGTGGGACTGCTGTGTGCACTCCTTTCGTATGCATAAAGCAAGCTGACTGTCCAGTGAAATGATGTATGGCTACTATGAATCTAAGTATAATGGTGTGCCCTGTTTTTCTCTAAATGAAATGACACACTGTCACTGTAAGGTGAATTGTTGTCTAGATGATGGTGCGAGCTGTTTCTGTTTGAACGAAATGATGTCAACTATCGTGGCCTTAGTGCAATGCGAACTTCCAGTGTCAAGATGACATTATTCTAGCACAATCGTAGCCCATCATTTTCACTCTGCTCTGAGGGGTGTAATGTGCTTGAATTGCTTTTACTCGTACTTATGTCTCAATTCAGTGCTTGCACTCGTCGTCCTAGAAGTTATTCACTGCGTATATTGGTGAAGCATGTCTTCTTTTTATAGCTCAAGAAGGAAATGTGTCAAATTATTGTCCTAATTTGCTATTCAAATAATTTACTTAATGTATGTGAAAACCATTCACCAAAATGATTTAAGAATGATGAAATATTGAGTTTAGCAGTCTTATTTGCTGTCGTGCTCAGTACAGTTACATGCTATGCAAGACATTTATTAATTTATTTAGTTGTTTAAATTATGTGCTTTTTTAATAAAACTTAGACGGAGCAGGATCAACTTCAGTTACAGCCGGAATGAAGGCGAACTTTAGGCTGTAAACTTCTCGGTAGAAAATGCCGATACCCAAAGTTTTTCTTCTCCAGTTAATTTTGAAGAGTTGATACTTTTTCAGTGAGTTCAGAAAGAAGCATTTTTCATTGGAAATCCTAACTAGTCACTGTAGTATCGACAACACTTTCTGTGTGAGGCTGTTGCGTGTGTAATTGTTTAAGTTAAGTGAGACTTCTCCACACTTTCTCTCTCTATCATATTGGAGGCCGGCGTTTTCTACCACGTCTAGTGTACTGATGCATTTGAGACTCCAAAGTGTCTACTTGATTCTTCAATTTTTTTCCCTCTCACCGCTCTCACTGTATATATTTACTGTTCCCTTCAGGGAGATGCCATTATTTTTGTAACCATGAGAATGTGCACCAAAAGGAGGAAGATGTGAGGGTCCGAGCTGAAAGTTAGATTGGCCTTCCTTTTGTTGAAATAAATTAAGTTTTTCATTATGCTACCGACCATATTTTTTTCTGCTCACTGTTTTTTGCACCTACTACTTTCTTCTTCAAATTTTATCTTGTTTCATTAACTCCTCAGTCTTGTTTCTATGCACAAGGTTTGGGAAACAGTCTTAGTGTTTCTATGGGAATTAGCGCTCCCAGGGGGACAATGTGAGGGCCTGAGCTAAAGGTTGGGTAGGCTTTCTTTTTGTTAAAATAACATAGGTTTTTGTTTTGTTACGGACCATCTTTTTTTCGGTTCACTGCTGTCCTGTTTTTCAGCACCTACTACTTTCTTCTTCAACTTTGATCTTGTTTCATGAACTTCTTTCTCATCTTACTGTTTCTATGACCTTTCTGCATAGATTCCACGTTCCCTTAACTCCATACTAAATGGTGCCTTCCTCCTTCCTCTCTTTGGATCTCATTTGTTGAGGATAGGGAGGCTTAAACTAACTTATAATCTAATAATCTAAACAGTCTTAGTGCATAGATTCCCCATCCCCTTAATGCTACTCTAAATGATGCCTTCCTCCTTCGTTTCTGGGAAATACCTTTGTTGTGGTTAGAGTGGCTTAAAGTAACTTTTGATCTTAGTCCTAATATCTTCTGTTTGATACCATAATACGAGTAGAAACCTTGATCGTAGTTCAACTATCATGTGCGTTATCGGTGATATTAATGTGTTCCAAATCGTTGATCTTGCTGCATTTGTTGAAATGATGCGTAAATTTATTGACTAGATGTAATTGCGCAGGTGTTCAGCAGCAACCAGGGCTGGATTCTTGGTTCAGACCTACTGCAGGTAATGGGCGGCCTGGGCTACATGAAGAGCTACCCCTTCGAGCGATATCTGAGGGACGGGCGCATCACCCTCATCTTCGAGGGCACCAACGAGATTCTGCGCATGTTCATCGCCCTCATGGGTCAGTTGCTCGACTGGATGGGTTCTTTGTTTTCATGGGTCAGTTTCTCGATTGGATAGGTTCTTTGTTTTCATGGGTCAGTTGCTCGGTTGGATAGGTTCTTTGTTTTCATGGGTCAGTTGCTCGATTGGATAGGTTCTTTGTTTTCATGGGTCAGTTGCTCGATTGTATAGGTTCTTTGTTTTCATGGGTCAGTTGCTCGATTGGATAGGTTCTTTGTTTTCATGGGTTAGTATGCTTGAGTGAATTTGTTCTTTTTCCTCACGGGTTAGTGTTCTTTTTCCATACGGGTTAGTTACAGCTATAGAAGCTGCTCAAGTGAACGTGCAGCTGAATAAGGAAATGATTAAGAGGCTACAAGCACAGATCCATCAGGTAAAAGTGTGGAAGCTTTGAAAAAATGTGTTTGATCTACGATGTGCAACGTTCATTGAGGAACGTGGATGAAATGAGCGTCTGCACTACCTGGAACTAGGAAGAGCAAAACTGGAGGAACATCTCTTGCCACACCGTGCTTGGCTTTGAGGTTTCAAGTTGAGTGCTCTGTAATACGTTGAAGGGTCGAGTCTCGGCATTGGAAATGTGTCAAACGTGAGAATGCCATTTGAAGTGATTTTATATCTTGTATTTAGATAGGTTGTTCTTTGTACGCGCTTCCGTGGTAGCGCTAATTCAGTTTTCGCCTGTGAGTGTTAATTGAATGATTGCTCGTCACTTTTAATAACGTTTGTTAAATGCTCATTTCACATAGCGTAGCCCAGCTGTCAACGTAGTCTTACTGTGTTGCAACTCAAAATGAAGCACTTAACATGTTTTTTTTTGTTGTGCAGTGGCATTATTGAAAATCTATTATGGTATTAGGAAGCTCCTGATGTACACCTCTCTAGGTGGTGCTTAGCTGCTGCTCGTTACTTCGTTGAATGGATTGTATGTGGGATTCTAATCCTGAAAAGCTGTTCTATAGCTGTGAAGAAGTTTTGGGTTCACGTGGACAAGTGAATAAAATCTTGTTGGAATAAACGACGGTAGACTAGACCTTTTCTTTGGTTGATTCTACTCATATTATTTTTCTTTTCGGCTTCATTTTATACCAGTTGCTGCCTTCGTGTCCCTGCGGGGAATACAGCCATTTTATCCATGAAAATTAGTATTTCCAAGCGGCAAATGTGTGGTTCTGAGCTGAAGATTAGGTAGGCTTTTTTTTGATAAATTAGAACAGATTTTTTTGTCATCGATTTTTTTCGGTTCACTGCTGTCTTTCATTTCAGCGCCTACTACTTTCTTCTTCAACTTTTATCTTGTGTCATAAACTTCTTCCTCAACTTTTGTGTCTATGCGTAGGGTGTCTTCTGTGGGAACACACCTTGTGCATAGATTTCCCATTCTCTAAATTCCAAACCAAAAGCTGATTTCTTCTTACTCTCTTTAGAACGCCTGTGTTACGGTTAGGGAAACTTAAACTAACGAACATAATCTAATGCTACCTTCGTACCTTCAAACCCGACAAAGTTAGAGGGCATTGATGGTAAAGAGGACGTAATATAATGGGACTTATTTGATGTCCGATTTCTTGAAATTTTGTGAAGTTTTCGACCCCATTATCAGATGTATATTTAGGACTTAGCATCGTATATATTAATAACTTTGTCTCTAAGGTACTAGAATCTTCACTGTTTTCTGCCTAAAACTATTCTACGCTTTCGGTTTCAGAGTCTAGTCACCGAGCTGAGTTGATTCCAACCCACTCCAAATTAATGTGCCTCGCCTTACTTTGAAGTTTGACCAATCTATGCAGCTGACAGCACCGTACTTTCAAATTTACTAAATTTCCAGTGCCTGTTTTAAATCACTTGCAACAGTGTCAACTGTCACTGTCGACAGAACATTTATCTGTTCTTACTCTCGAACTATTATGAATATTCAATATTTAAGTGTAGTATCATTTGATGTAGTGAATCTCATTACCAAAATCCCCGTTCTTGAAACCAGTGTATTTTACCTCACGTCCTTATTTCACAGCGCTGACGTTAGAGTTGTAGCATTTGATCGTAAATTCGCGCAGACGCTGTTTGAACTCTTGTTAATTTTTTCCCCCTCAGGGGGATACAACTGTTTTATCTATGGGAATTGGCGCTCCCAGGGGGACTATGTGAGGGCCCG
Source organism: Platorchestia sp. MABIK (assembly GCA_014220935.1). Taxonomy (NCBI): domain Eukaryota; kingdom Metazoa; phylum Arthropoda; class Malacostraca; order Amphipoda; family Talitridae; genus Platorchestia; species Platorchestia sp. MABIK. The sequence goes on along the minus strand of JACJUY010003304.1, from coordinate 55,528 downwards.
AGCAAAGGGTTAGGTAGACTTCCTTTTTGTTGAAATAAAATAGGTTTTTGTTCTAATACGGATCATCTTTTTTCAGTTCACTGCTGTCCTGTTTTTCAGCTCCTACTTTCTTCTTCAACTTTTTCTTGTTTCATGAACTTCTTTCTTTGCTTACTGTTTCTGTGCACCTTGTGCAAAGAATCCGCATTCCCTCAACTCCATACTAAATGGTGCCTTCCTCTCTTGGAACATCTTTGTCGTGGTTAAGGGAGGCTAAAACTTCCTTATATAATGATAAAAATAATGTTAATTTTTTCATTTTAGGTAGTGAAAAATTTTACAACAAAATGTTTGGTTCTATGCATAATAAGGAATGTTTCTCGGTTCAACTTGTGCAAATATATTCCTGTGTTTGCCTGATGAAAAAAAGATCAGCCGATTGCTCTCCACATTTTAAGCGTTTATTTTAACGTGAAATGGATATGGATGCACCTTCCTGCTTAGCAAGTGTAAGGTCTGTTCTTAACTTTTTCCAAATTATTGACAGTTGAAAGAACTTATCATTTCTGGGTTGTCATGGCTCATTAAGCTCAGTGGAAATTTCCTGACTTCTGCATATCGCCAACCAACGTTCACGGGGCTCGGAACAATTTTTTAAGTTTTAATATATCATTGCATATAATTGTTAGAGTGGGATTGTAAGGTTTTACAGGGACTGTGATAGCGCTTGGCCGCAATCTATAAATCTCAATGATTTATTACAATTTCATGTTACAGATAATCAAAGCATATAACAGAATGAACTCTCGGTCCCAGGTCTGCAGCACGCTGGAGTTGAGCTGAAGTCTATGGTTAAAAAACTACGCAACCCGTTCATGCACCCTGGCTTCGTGTTCAAGACCGCGTTCCGGCAATTCAGGGACAGCATCGACCGCCCCAAACTCATCCACGATTTGCCTGTGAGCCTTTTTTCTGTCTGCTACTCACGAGCACTCTCCTGATACCGTTTCTTTTCATCATGTGTAGGTCAAGTATCTCATGAAAGCTATTTTTCGCTCTCCCATTATTTGTGAATCTTTGTTCTTGGTAGCAATGTCGTAAAATGTGTGGCCTTGCTGCTGCTATTTAGAAGTGACAACACAATATTGCAGCGCCTTCATTGCTTACGAGTTTTTAACACCATCTTGTGTAGGATATTCCTCTAATGCCTGATGTAATGCACTTACTGACACTGCTTTTATATTTTTCACCTAATCAGGTGAACTTATTATTTGGCATTTTTGCAATATGAAACGTTATTAAACTTGCTTATCTCATTGGGTCATGTTCGGAGATGTCATGTGCACAAACTTAAATCAATGGCCTTCAGTCGAATGTTCATCATGTTTTTGTGGAATCAAATTCCCTTTTAAAGCTGTGCTCTAATGCTGTTGCTCTCGTCTCTACATCATCATGTTATAGTAACTGTTTTTTCTCATACTCAAATTCTCTGACGAGACACGGCAAGGAATTAGAAACAGAGGGCTAGCTCTTGTCTGCTCTGTTCTCAGGGATACGTGCACCCGACTCTGAAGGAGAACGCATCTTCTCTTGAGTACTGCACCGAGAGGTTCCGCTACACCGTCCAAAACATCCTCTCCAAATACGGTGCGTGCTGCTGTTGCTACTTAGGGCTCAACCATGTTAGGCTTGCTAAATATGTACTGTTTATTTGCCTCAGAGTTCTAATAATTTGCCAATTGACCGTCATTCACGTGTTATCGTTTAATACTGGTCAGTTTTGCTCTTACTTCTAGGTTAAAAAATGAAGTTCATTTTACTTACGATGATTTCTTGTTTGCTGAATTGGGTGTGCCGAGTTTATTGCCAGACTTAACTAAGACAAAATAAATGCGTTGAGTATTGTATTGTGAGAGTGTTGAATGATTGGTATGGACTTCCCTTCCGGCCTTCGCCAACTTACGTGTGGAGTGAAGACACGTTAGTTTAAATTCATTCAAGTACGAGTTCAATTAAACTACTTCCCTTACTTGAATTTAGATGCCGTTTAGTATAAAAAAGTATGTGTGAATTAATTCTCAGGAGACATCACAGAATGTCTGGTAATGTCCAGTTTTTCTTGTGAGGAAATGCAGCTGCTTGAGAAGTGCTGTTTTACTTGCAGTTCTGCTTGTTTGCAAGCTTGATTCTCTTTTGTCTAGGATTCTGACTGAAATGTATTTTTTCACTTATCACCTGTAAGCTGCATATTTCTTTTTATACGTCCAATAAATTGATCAAGTATGAAAGAATTCAGGAGAAGCTCTGGACACTGTGAAGCCGAAATCTAATTTTACTCACGTGATCAGGAATTATTTTACTAAAAACGAAATGCCTCAATAGAATTTTTCATATACTACCCGAGATTGTAATAAAGCATGTTGCGTTTGGTGACAGGTCTGAACGTGGTGAAGCCGGAGTACCAGATGGACGTGGTGCGGCTGGGTGACATAGCCATCGATCTGTTCGCCATGACGAGCGTGCTGTCACGCGCCTCTCGCTCGTACTGCGACGGTGTCCATAACGCGGATCACGAGGTACGAGCATCCATGGTCACCTCAGGGAGCTTTTTCCTCCGTGGTTCAGTCTCGCACTTTAGTATGAGTCACCCACCGGTTCCGCTATTTTACTATTGTTCGTTGTCGCTTTTCCTCCGGGGTCGTCCAGGTTCCACCATACTACGGTGTCCTGGTTGAATACCTTCTTGATGTATCTTGATTTGCTCGAAATTCACGGGTGCACTGTCTTCATCTGAATTCGTCTTGTATGTAGCTACTATTCAAACGTAAAAGTTTCAGTTCACTCAATTTTCTTGCGTTGTATATGTTTCATGTCTTATTGTAGCGACTTGAGTGTCTATTTGCGCGAATACTTGTATTAGATATTTATTTTCTGCATTGTTGTGCAATATTCAAATCTTGGGATGGATTTCAGTCTGTTCATTACAGGTGAGTGAATCCAATAAATCCTTCAACTCACTAGGAATAAAGTATGTAAAAAAATTCAGCTACTATTTTTTTAATACGTGTGACATAACTTATTACAACGGTATTAACTTACAACGTAAAATGTCTAATAAGGAATTGTGAAGAGCTCTTAAAAATATTTTAAAAGTTTGTGTAGTGTGAGATAAGGAGCATCGGAAGAAATGCATGCTGTAGAAGAAGAGAATGAAGTAAAATGATCCCACTTTTTTAATTGAAGCTTCAATAGGTTACGAGACCGTCTGAGACCCAGTGGGTAAGGTTCTTAATACAATTAATTTTTACTGTGAAAATTGGTTGATAATTATGATTTGTGCGAGGGTAGAAACATTTTAATATAAATTGAAAATTATGAAGGGATTTGCAGAAAATACGTTTAATTTGTTTCATAAAATGAATGTTTTTGGCTGACATTCTCCGCAGTGCAGCGCAAGGCACAAAAATGGTAAATTAGATCAAGAAGCACGTGAATTTTAGTTACGGTGTAGTGAAAGACTTGAATTATTTTCAATCAAAAAGTAAAATCGAATTTCCCAATATATTGCTGAAATCAGATTTTGTTCTGTTTTGCCATATGTTATTCCTGAAGGCAAAGCGTGGACGGTGACAACCAAAACGTACAAACAAGATTATCAGCAGAACATGCTTGACTACCTGTAACCCTTTGGGTTAGGAAAAAAGGTGCAGTTATGTAATAGGTTTGGAAAAAAGAAACTTACATTGCACGAAATATTTTGAGCCAGTGTAAAATAAGTTAAATGGAATTTTTTGTGTTCAGGAATTGGGAGAGAGGAATAACGTAACTCGCTCAATTTTATGTCAGACCAATACCGAGAGCATTCACATAGCAGCTATGTTGATGTGCAGTAATGAAGTGTGCTCCATTTATCGAGAATATTGAATTAATACATTTTTGATATCGATATGGCAGTAGCCTTCATGAATTGCATCAACGACCACAACACTCTTGTGAAAAGTTACGTTTTGTGTCGTGGAATGTTTCAGCTTGTGGAACCACTATGTTTTCGAAAAAAATATCTTGCTGATACCCTCTCAGGGGGATACAACTAGCGTATCTATGAAAATTAACGCTCCCAGGAGGAAGGTGTGAGGTCCAAAGATGAAGGCTTGGTAGAAATCCATTTGTTGAAAAATAGTAGGTTTTTGTTTTGTTACAGGCCTCTGTTTTCGGTTCCCTGCTGTCTTGTTTTATAGCACAGTACTTTTTTCTTCAACGCTTATTTGTTTTTATAAGCTTTTTTCAGTTTCACTGTTTCTACCCCTCAGGGAGATACAACTATTGTATCTATGGGAATTAGCGCTCTCAGGGGGAAAATGTGTGAGGGCCCGAGCTAAGCTAAGAGTTAGGAAGGCCTTCTTTTTGTTGAAATAAAAGATTTTTTGCCATGTTAAGGAACCTATGTTGTTTCGGTTCACTGCTGTCCTGTTTTCCAGCACCTACTACTTTCTTCTTCAACTTTTATTTTATTTCATAAACTTCTTTCTCAGCTTACTGTTTCTATGCCCCTTCTGCATAGATTCCGCATTCCCTGATATCCATACAAAAATGGTGCCTTCCTCCTTCCTCTCTTCGACACGCTCTTTTTTGTAGCGGTTAAGGAGGCTTAAAACTAACCTATAATCTAATCTTCACTGTTTCTATGCGCTGGAAATGGAGACGCACCTCGTGCATCGATTCCGCGTTCCCTCAATATACTAAATGATGCCTTCTTTCTTCCTCTTTTGGGAACACCTTTTGTAATGGTTAGAGAGGCTTTAACTAACGTCTAATCTAATCTCCTTATTACTGATGTCGAGCCGTTATCGTAAAATGCTTGAGAGTTGTCTCCATCCAAGAGTATTTGAATTCTCCCCCGATCATGCTCCTAATAATCAATGGTTGTTCCAAGAAGACGGTGCAACATTACGCACCTTTTGACGATCACTCGATACCTTGTGTGTGCGATATTTTCAGTTCCACAATCGGAGATCTAAAGGCTGCTATAACCTACAAAATCAATGTTCCACGGTACAAAATTTACATGACTATGGCGAACTTCCGAAAAAGACTTCAAAACTGCATCAGCAATGATGGTCGCTATCTTAGTAAAGAGATTTTCGAAACCTCGCAAAGAAAAAATTGCATTCGATGCACTTTACTGTTGCTTGAAATTTTCACCTAATATCATTATTTGTTTCATTCAAATTCGCTGCATCATTTTTTGAGAATTGTTCAACTATTTAGTGTAAAATATTTACTAAATAATAATGCACAGTTCTTGTTCGGTAGGTCTGTCACGCTCTCAAGGATTTACATAAGGGAAATTCTGGCAATAGACCAAAAAGCGCCAACTCTCGAAATTTATATTTTTTTTAACAGATTTGTGTTTTCTTAGATGCAACACGCCCTCTTAACTTTCAGTTGCTTTTCTGTTGTGGTGGCAGCAGGTGCTATTCACGTAATAAAAGAACTCCAACTCCATAAAAAAACTCTCCTGAAAAATTTTGTAAAATGTACTAAGCACTTGTTTGTCTGACCGAGGGAATATTGCTACTAAGGAGGGATGTGCTTAATGACCGTATCTGTGATGCGACCTGATAACATGATTTTGGTATTTTATCGAACATTATCGAATCCTGTCATATTTTACAGGCCTTGTGTACCTCAGAAAGTCGACATTTGTTACAGATCGCATACACGATACAGCTTGCGAGAAGGTGAAATTTTGCTCTTTAATTATGCTATAATCATGGTAGTGAAGCAGACTGTTCAATTTGAACGGTGGCATTTAAGCGTTTAAATATACAAACAATATGATCAGAGTTTTTTAAGCATGTAGATAAATTAATTATTTCCAATGCCTGATCACAATTTTGCTGTCACTTATCTAAGTACCGTAATCTTTTTCAGATACTTTTAGCGCAGTCGTTCTGCAAGCAGGCCGAAAAGCGCATCAGAAACCTGTGTGCTGACGTGAAAAATATAAACAACGCCAACGACCTGGAGTACTCCGCCATCGCTGACATGCTCTACTCTAAAGGGGGGTACGCGGCCGAGCATCCCCTCACTGTCAACGGCTGGTGAATGGGACGTACGTGTGGCAGAGCCAGGTCTCTGGCCCTATAGTATCCAATTGCGTTACCAACTGAGTGTTGCCGGGTGAAACATTGTAATATATTGTTTATTTCTTTTCAAAAAAATTTTATTGATGCTTGAATAATAAAATGCGAAAAAGACATCCAGTGGGCCACACAGTTGGAACACTGGAGACTATAGGGCTGAACAAGCTGTACATATTCTAGGTTGTTAACCTAAAGCACCTAATGGGAACAGTTAAATGTATCTATATGATATCCAGGGAGAGAGTTCGTGCTCACGCTATTCTGAAAAGTATTTAGACGATTGGTGCATTTATGGAATGAAACATTCTAAAGTTGTTGGTGAATGTGTTCGGAAGTCGGATTTAAGGTTGTTGATGACTTCTTGAAGACCGATGGAATTCCAATTGTAAAAAGATTTAGGATCTCAGACTCTTTCAGTGGTGGCTGTAATTCTCATTTAAATTTTTACTCAGATAATTATGCTCAGTGCTACCTTGGCATTGCTGGGAATTGGAGCTTAATTTTTGTAACCATTATTTTTATCGTGACCTACCCGTTTCAAAAGTGCACTGCACCATCACTCAATGCTGTTGCACTTGTAGGTAAAAATACGTGGACCTACGTACATTTAGAGCTTCTGAGCCCGCGCTCTGGTGAAGCCAATACTTTAAAACTTGATCTAGCTCTATTCTGATCAGTGCTTTTGGAATAAGCTAGTTCGATCTTCAAGCAAAATTTTCTTCCAAAGTACTTCCCAAGTTATCTAATTTGAAGATAATAGATTCCGAACTGTCTGAATTTGTTTTACGTCTTGCGTAATAAATATATTTAAAAACATATTTATCCAAACACCCACTTTCATGGGACATAAGTTATCCGTACAAATTTTCTATATTTTCCCTTTTATGATAACGAGTATGTGAGTTTCTGCTGAGAGATGCAAGGAAGACTTGAGACTGAGTGCAAACTAAGTTGAAGTTTAGCGGAGCAACATCTCATTACTGATACGTTGCTTCGTGTGTGTGTGCGCTAGTTGGTCAGCCACGGTTTTGCAGGGTTCTATTGATATTGAAGCGAAATGTCAATGTGAGGTTTAGAGGAGCATTGACAGGCATGTGTATGTAGATCAAGGGTCGCCAGTGTGAAGTTTTTGTTTTAGGTGAGTGAAGGGGATAAACTTTAACATACGTTTGATATATTATGGTTAATAATATATGGAACTCAGGAAAGCCAGTACCTGTGTAATGTTTTTTATGCACAGTTACCGAAAGGAATATTTTGTTTGAACGCTTCTGTATTATTTATTTTGTTTGTGTCCGTTTAATTTCTATTTTTGTCGTACAAAAAATCATAATTTGTATAGTTAAAATGGTTTTCCAACGATCTAATTCAAATTTAAAGTCAATGTTGAATTACTAGCTAACGCTAGTTATGTAATCTACTCTTCAAGTCAGTGCTCATAAGTTTGTGTGAATACCAAAACATGGTCTCGAAGTTTTTTATCGAAGAAAAGTGGAGAAAACGTGTAGCAGTTCATTTAAAGGGACAATTTCACTTAGTGAGTGTTTGCTTCTACGTTATGACGCTGATGCTTCTGTATAGGGCGAGTTGGGGGTGTCAAGTTAAAAGGGGGTGTCATCGTTTCTTTATCTGTCATTTTTATCGTCGCATTCGTTCTTCCTACCTCTTACCATTTCCTTTCGCTGGATCACTTCTGAGCACGTAGTGCAGTTACAGATATTTAATGAAATTATACCAACAGCAATGTATTATACCAACTTAATGTACGTGGAAAATGTATTAAATGAGTATTTTAAAATGAATCTTTCGACCAGAATTTGTATTCTATGTTTTACTTGTTTTGAAGAACAAAATTTTTAGTGAGTGTCAAGCTACGAGGCTTCATGAATAATGTGGTCTTTGAACATATATTTTGTTACATGCAAAGGATATTATACACCAGTAAAATGAATTCATCTTAATCAGAGAGCTCTGAAGAAAACAGATGCAACAGTCGATCAACTTAACAGTTTATTGTGTTCTTTAGCTTTAGAGGATCATGTTCATTTCTTTCAAAATCCCTGTGCCTTAAAGTATTACTAAAGATCGAGAAGTTACATCACTTTAACTACTGATGTCATCAACAAATGACAGGCAATACATAAAATATTATTCCTCAGAATTTTCTGTTAATTTTTGTTTTGGGTTCGTGATTATGTTCCTGCATTATCAATGCAATATTTATAAATTCGTCTGTCAACAACACATATATTTATATTCGAATGCTCGCAGCGTTCATTGACCTTTACGACCAGATATTGTGTTTCAACGCCAATAACAACGCAATTTCGATTGAGGCTTTTTATTAATAAGGCAATGCACAGAATCATGCCCACGGTTTATTTTTTTTGATGCATCACAAAGTAATAGGCACAGCGTTTGTTGTATATAATGAACCTGTTACGTTTCAGCGCGTGCGTTTGTCGTATTTTTAGTGCGAAAGCTTTTAAAAACCAAGTATTGAACCACAAATTACGTACAAGTACTTGGTGATGAGGTAAGGGCAAAATACCTGGCGACAATTTGTCAGCTGTTGAGTACGTAGTTAGTTGAAATCTTTACCTTAGAAATTGTTAAAAACAGTCCATTTTGTGTCTAACTTTTCGATGTAAGATGTCAAGAGCTGCAGGGTTACTGACATGTTTTCAGCACCTTTAAAACTTATACATCCCCTTAGCCACATTTTTCCGCTTGCATAGATTACCCATTCATAAATTCACATTCCTGATATATGCATTACAATATATGCATAGATTACCCATTCCTGAGCAGCGGAAAACAGATGTCGTCTAAGCAGATGGTTGGTTGTGCGCGTGTTGTGGACGGCAACAATGAAACATCCTATTGAGGATGGTAAGTCATAAGAGTCATGCGTCATTTTACTCGATTTTAAAAAAGGTGATAGGGATTTTAATTATAGTCTTATCACTTAATGCATTAGTATTAATCGCGTAAAAAGACAGTACAAATACAGAAGAGCTAAAAATATGTGCTACTGGTCACTTTCTAGTCAACCAGCTTGAGTTTTAGGCAGTTCATCACGAAGCAGAAGATGTCGGTGCTCTCCTCAATCTGAAAATAATGAAAAGTTACAATCTACTCACAGGGCTACGTTTTATCCACTTTCGCTTATGCACCCATTTAGTTAACTAGATCAGGAAAGTATGCTTTGTTTAAGTACGTAGCATTCAAACATTCAACGAAGCCAATGCTAGATTGTAGGATAGTAATCCAAGATCTTTTACCTGCAGCTGCTAAGTATTGCCGGTGTGCGGGTATATTTAATGAGTGATAGTTCAGTGCAACAACGGCTACTCATTTCCCTTCATGGCAATAAAGATTTATCCTAATGCAGATTGAAGTGGCGGACTTGGGCCAATTAACTGGAATTTTTACTTCATAGTATTAAGAGAAGCATGCTAAAAATCAAAGCCAACCGATTGAGATCTGCAACAACGATAATAGGATCACTCACAACTTTCATTGTAGGCTTGCCGCCTCCGTGGCCCGCCTTGGTATCAATCCTGATGAGGAGCGGGTTGGGCTGCTCGCGCAACTTGTGCTGCAGCTCGCTGATGAACTTGAAGGAGTGCGGCGGAACCACTCGGTCGTCGTGGTCTGCAGTCAGCAGCAGCATCGCAGGGAACTGCACAGAGTACATGTCTCTCAAGCTACGAGTGAACTCCCTTGTTGGAGTAACATCACTTAACATAAGATATCTTCCAATTTTCTCATAGATTATTAAAAGATACTTGTTGAAATATTCCAGTTTAAGCCTCCATAATCACTACAAAGGTGTTCCAAAGAGGGGAAGGAAGCAGGCGCCATTTCGTATGGAGTTTTGGGAATGAGAAACTTATGTACAAGGTGTATTTCTAACACTTCCAAGATGGAAAGAAACTATGTTAGGAACGTACTTAAAACGAAATGAGATAAAAAATGAAGAAGGTTAGGTCCCGAAAAAGAAGTCAGCAGTGAACCAAAAAGATGGTTCGTAACAAACAAAATACCTATTCTACTTCAACAACAAAAAGCCTACCCAACCCTCAGTTTGGGGCCTCACGTTTTCCCCTAGGAGCTCTAATCCACAGATAAAACGGTTGTATTCCCGTAAGGGAAGAGAACACTAGTGTTTTCTGGAGTAAGATAGCCACAGTGCCTCAGTTGCATCTTTTATCTTCGTTCACAAAAATACCGAGGACCTCAACAGAAAAATTCCTCCGTATACCAGATCATTCTCCCTCCTCCAAAAACGCGTGGCTACACATGAGTAGCGTTTCCGTTAGGCCACACACGTGCCCATTCACGTCTTCGTCCTAAAGGTTGGACCCCTTCGGAAGCTTCGATAGCGAGGCTCCGACAAACATATTAGGTTTACGACTCCACAAGAGAGTGAAAGGAAGGGACCATTAAGTATGGACTGTAGAAAACGGGAAATCTATGCACAAGGCGCATTCTTACACAAGAAACCCTGCACATAGAAATAGCGAGTTAAGAAAAAAAAGAAGAAGCGAAGAGAAAAAAAGCGATAGCAAAGGTATGAATACTGAAAGAAGCAAAAGGGGGCACGTAAACGAAAGTCCCGAGGGTCTATTTACATCTTGGGTAATTTTACACAATCCTCACAGGGGCCGCCAGTCCTCACAGTATAAATCTAACCTAAACCTAATACTCGAAGAACAAACAAAATCAATAAACTATGAAAGAATATAAAAATACAATTTAAAGGTTCAAACATGCATTACATTTTGTCACTGGTGCGTATATGGTGAACACAATAATGGAGACGGCTAAACACAATTGAGTGAGAAAATACTCACTCGCCCGCTTTCCGGTGTCTTGACGTTGTGGTATGGAGAAAGCTTGTACAAATTTCTGAAGTGTTTCTCCTCATCAGGGTTGCCGTAGTCTGAGCACCAGGCGTAGCCGATGGTGAACTTGTGGAAGCGGAGCAGGTCCATAACGCTGTTGAAAAACAACTTCTTAATGTTTGGACAACTCTACTGAATATCGTCAAGCTCATTGAGTTCATATCACAAATATTGTAGAAGTTTTAACACTGAATAACTAGGTCATCACAGATCCGAAAACAGCGTTTAAACCTCTGAAAAATGTACGTCAAAAAAATGAAGCGAGAAGAATAAAGGTAAGAGACTAATCAAACAGTCAAAATACCACGTTGGTCGCTAACTATTCCACTTCTTTTCATATTTGTTAATTAATTTTAGAAAAAAATTTCAGCACCACCACACGAGTAGATGCGTTTGAGGCAAAAAATAATTATTTTTTATTTTAAAGCGGAGAGGAAGAAAATTTAGATAAGAACAGTCAAGCAAGAAGTTATCCTTACACCATAGCTTCTAAAATTTATTCGACTCCAGTAAGAGGGCTGAATTGAAGTCCCTAGTGAAGAATTCAAATTTTACGATCATGGGTCACGATCACAATTGCTCTTCAAAATTGACGACAAACCTAGTGGATATCATTTTTCATTAATTAAGAGCTTTTCGAGAACTGGCCATAACACTCGCCATTCGTCAGTGAAATGCCTGCAGCATGAACACCAGGCCCGCAAAACAAATCATTACCTAAATCCTGCTCTGCAACCCTAAATACCATGATGCAACACTCTAAAAATAGCTGTTAATGAAACGTACACCTATATCTATTAACACTTTGACCGCAATTGGCAAAACAGAAGTTTAATATTCAACTCAAATTTGAAGTCAATTGTAGTGAAAATTTTTGAAAATAGCAAACATTAAGTGTATCATACCTTCATTTAGTTTTAATCAAGCACTTTTAAAAATTGAGTATGTGACTACTGGTTGGTCAGCAGCATTATGAAAATCACTTGTGGCTCACGTTGCGGTCAAAGTGTTCATTACTGGCTCTCATGGAAGTGTTGGACAATCCCCAGAAGCTCAAAAATGTTACGGGCAAAACTCACCCAACTTGAGCGATAGCAGCCCCGTACAACTCAGGCCTCTGATTGGCACACGCTGCTACCAACAGGCCTCCATTACTGCCTCCCTGTGAGATGAGGAGCTCAGGCTTCGTGTAGCCTTCCTTGACCAGGTATTCAGCGGCAGCGTGGAAATCGTCGAAGACGTTCTGCTTGTTGAGTAACCGGCCTCCATTGTGCCAAGCATCTCCATACTCACCTCCTCCACGGAGGTTTGGCACTGCCACAACCCCTCCGAACAGCTGCATGAACAGCACCTGCAGCAGACGTAATGGCATGAAAACAGCCCCAATTATATGGAATACAGAGTTGAAAATCTCAATAATTTATTGGGTAATGAGCTGGCATTTAAAAGATCCTCACGACACTAAATGGAACTCCCAGTCTCAAGTAAACGGCTAGAATAACATTAAAACTTTGAGCAATTCGTGTTCACACAATATATAGCAATATTAGGAAAACTAAGGCAGCGTTTCTTGCGATAGGAAAATAATTTAGTGAACAGAACTGGGAATTATTTATAATTCATAAAGACACAAGAATGGCATGGTATGATTAAAAATGGTGACTGAACAATTGAACTTCCTATTGCGAGAATTCATCTTAAAATATAAGTGCTCTCATTTTCAACCCAATTCAATAGCTATTTTGGTAAATCGACCAGAATTACAGGAAGAGAATGCTTAATTATTCAACTGACATTACACAAAATAAAAACACGTGCTAACAGTACACCACTATGTGATCTCTGATTATATTGATACTAGATCCAATATTGCAAAAAAAATCTGACTCGGGTAAAGTTCACACGAACAATTTCTTTACACCGACACAATAACTGAGTGCCTACAAACGCTTTGATTTACTTCTAGAAAATGGACATTCAGCAAGTCTAGGTGTATCTTGGTGGGAGGAACAATGGTGAGAAAGAGCACAGCAAACCTTTCAACCTATGTGTTGGAAAGAGCCATTAAATAGCAGCAAGAGTACGGTCTTCAGGTTCCGTTACTCTACACGTTACAGGTTCCAACAGCTGCCATACCGCGCATTAGCACATTTCGCAGTTATTATTATACTTGTACTCCTGGGTTAACCACTGCAACATGACAATAGTGAGTTCGGCAGCTGTCCAAATTTTGCTGACTTAGAACACATCAGTCTATCACACGCTATTTATTAAGATGCTGGTTTCAGCACGACCTCGTCATTATAAGTATCCTACTCAAAATGAGTAAATATAGTTATTTAATTTCTGAACTATTTACAGAGATACTAAGATTTAAACTGAAAGTAAAGGATTCGCTAAGAGAAAAGCCAAATTCAATTGATAGTTTTTGCTTTAATTTGGCCTTCTACAACAACTGTTGACTTTTAAAGTTGCAGGCAATTTTCCCGCTGTTAAACCTTTCCTAATCTTTTCCTGACGAAAGAGTTAAACAGCCTAGACCATTTGGGGGTAAAAATACCAATGAAGCTTTAGTACTGCAAATTCCACAAAAACATTCCTTCCATTTTTAACACTTAAAACTAGATAAAACCTACATAGCTTCAATTCTTCAGATCGTGCAAGGATTCAGGCTAACCTGTAACTCCGAGTTCACAATGGGCACTAACCTGCCCGTACGAGAAGGTGGGCTGTAGGCTGATGTTGAAGCCCCCGTAGCCGTACATCAGCACGGGGTTGGAGCCGTCCTTGGACACGCCCTTTCTGTGCATCAAGAACATTGGCACCCGCGTGCCGTCCTTGCTGGAGTAGAACACCTGCTGCATCTCATACAGAGACGGGTCCACACCTTCTACTTTGATTTCACGGAACACCTGTGAGACAATAACTCAGAAATATATGCCTGCAATGTTAAACAAGTTGCATCCACGGCAACGGAAATAGCACGATTAGATCAGACGTTAGTTTAAGCCTCAGTAACCGCAGTAATGGCGCTCCAAAGAGGAAAAGGAGGAAGGCACCATTTAGTATGGACTTAAAGAATGCAGACTCAATGCATAAGGCGCACAGAAACAGTAAGATGGATAAAGAGATTAAAATTGGAGAATGAAGTAGTTTATGCTAAAAACAAGAGTGTCTACCGATATTTCAATTCCTAATTTTACAATTTTACTACATTTTAATACCTTCATCAGCAAAAAATTACAACCTATTTTTTCCCATAATGAATATTGTCCAATTGTCCAGATGTAAGAAACCGGCCTATCATCAGTAGTTTCAGTCAATAATACACGCACTAACAAAGCTTCACAAAACTCCAAGTCTGTTAATACTTGAAAAACTAAATAAAATGCTTAATACTGAATGCAGCAACCTACGCATAATTGCAAAAAAAATTCCCCAAATTCTTAATGTACCCCTTTCTAAACGGACTCCAACAAATGTTAGGTAAAGACCCTGTCTCAACTCTTTCAACTACGAGGGCAACAGTTCCTCAAATGTAAAAAATAAACTGACTGAAAACTAGTAGACACAGAGGGATTTTCAGATCCCCTTACAGCAATATTTCCCTTAAACTGCGGCAAATTTCCGATTCTGTGAGAAAGAAATATTTAAAAATATTCTTGCTCTTTATACATATGTACATTACCTTTAATTTTCAGTGAATTATCCAACTTCACAATTTTTTGTTACCTCGACAGGTAAAGTAGACCTCTGAGGCAAATTTTACTACTTATTACTAATTTTTTTTACTACTTTACTACCTAGTCGACACCTTGTAAATATTAGGACAGCAGTGAATAAAAAATTACCGTAACAAAACAAAAACCTATTATATTTTAACAAAAAGAAGGCCTACCTAACCGTTAGCTCGGGACCTCACATATTCGCCCTGGAAGTGGTAGTAATTCCCACAATTCCCAAAAATCCTTAGCATGAAAAATAAATAAGGGAAGCGTTAAGAATGCAAGCAGAATTCTCAGCTCCATAGCAAGAATCAGTGACTACAAGGCAAAGGACATTATACAATTTTCTATAAGGCATTAGTCTGACTTCAGTTAAATTATGCTGTGAATTTTCGGAACCTGACTCTGCAACGAGATATCAATAAAATGGAGAGGATCCAGCATGAAACAAGGAATATTTTACCACTCTTCAACCTTAACCTTGAACAACGTCTACAACTGACTACAGGCATCTTCCTAAAACAACGAAGATAGAGAGATCAATTAATTGAGATCAACCAAAGCCTGAATGACTTTATTGATGTTGGCCCTGAGGAGCGTTTGAACAAAAACGTCCAAAACCAGAAATAAATAAGAAAAAATTTCTAAACATCTCATACCCTAAATTTCATTTCATTTAAAATTATCGGAATCTAAAACCAGCTTCCATAAAATCTTATCTCTGCTAGCACGGATTGATTGATTATAGGTTTGTTTTACCCTCCTTTACCACAGCGATGCTCAAAAAGAGGAAGGAAGAAGGCACCATTTAGTATGAAGTTAAGGGAACACGGAATCTTTGCTCATGGTCTGTTCCCGCACAGGATCCCTTACGCATAGTAAAGGAAACTTTCCAAGAAGAAAAGTTAGGAAAAAAGATAGAAAATTAAGAAAATTAAGAATAAAGTCAGAGGTCCTGAAATACAGGAAAGCAGTGAAGCAAAAAAATGGTCCTTAACAGAACAAAAATCCTTTTTTATTGCAACAAAAAGAAGGCCCTCATAACTCTCAGCTCGGGACCTCCCATTTTCCCCCTGGTAGCTCTAACTATACTAACACATTTTTCTGCCCTCACACATTTTCCCCCTGGGAGTGCTTATTCCCTTGGATATAATAGTTGTATCCCCCTGAGAGGTGAAGATACAGAAAACTTTTCAAAAAAGCCACTCATAAAGCACCAGCCATAAACAGTTAAAGCTTCAGTCTTAATACAATCTCGAAATTTATTGAATAAGAATAAGAAGACTCACCTTGGGTTCATAAGGCTGCTCAGTTAGGTCGAGATGATAGATGATGCCAGGTGAGAGTTTGGAGGTAAACTTGTAGAAAAGCTCGCTCTGCTTCCGCTCTCCTGACACTCCACTCACGGTGCCGATATCCAGAGGCAGCTGGCAAACTAGCTCCCCAGTTGCAAGACTTCGCAGCTCCAGGACACTCTGACCGATAACATCAGCATCAATGTTCAATGAATTTAAAATGTACCTACAACTTAATGGCTTCGATTTCTAATTTCAGAACGCAGTTTTCTTTATCGAGAGTAATATTATTTGAATAACCAACCAGGCAAAGGATCAACATAGAACGAGACCTAAAGAAATTGTAAAATATTACATCATAGTTAAAGTATCTAAAAGAAACAGCTTAATTTAAAAATCAAAGGAGCTATTCTTTAGATAAAATACAACATAAGCAATAGATATAAAGTTTAGATACCCATGGCCACAGCCATTTTCTCTACAAAGGCTCTCACTCCTTTTCAACAGCTGATTGACTTTATCTGAAATGAGCGAGTTTCATAACACATAATAAAAGTCAGGGTTCCGGTACCTTGACGTCTTGTATGTAGCAGCAAAGCATCTTGTCCTTGTGTATGGGCTGTACCCAGTCGAGGACGTCCTTCTTGTTCTCGGGCAGCAGGACGGTCCACTTGTCCTTGGCAGGGTCGAGCAGGTCAATCTTGACGAGGTGGTAGTTGAGGGCGTCCTTGTTGGTACGCACCACGCACACACTGCCGTCGTTGCTCACGTACTGCAACACAAATGATTATGGTATGTAAGTTTAAGCCTCCCTAACAGCAAAAAAAAACGTTTCGAAGAGAGAAAGGCACCATTTAGTATAGATATAAGGAAATGCAGAATCTATGCAGAAGGGGTATAGATAAAAGGGAATGCAGAATCTATGCAGAAGGGGTATAGATATAAGGGAATGCAGAAGGAGCATAGAAACAAAGTTGAGTAATAAGTTCACGAAACAAGATTGAAGTTGAAGAAGAAAGTAGTAGGTGCTGAAAAACAGGACAGCAGTCAACCGAAAGAAGGTGGTCCTCAACATAACAGAAAACATTTTATTTCAACAAAATGAAGGCCTTCCTAACTCTCAGCTTGAGCCCTTACATATTGCCACGCAAATATCGTTAGAGCAACCAAGAGAGCTCATGCTTCAACATTCTATCGACACACGCGAGAGGAAAAGCAAAGAAAATCTCTGCGTACAACACACTATACCAACAAATAACTTAGAAAGGAAAATTAATTCAAAAAGTGCATAAAACCTCACCAGTGCATAATTTGCTTGACCTATTCCAGTACTTAATTTGTTTGACCTATTCCGGTACTTAATTTGTTTGACCTATTCCGGTACTTAATTTGTTTGACCTATTCCGGTACTTAATTTGTTTGACCTATTCCGGTACTTAATTTGTTTGACCTATTCCGGTACTTAATTTGTTTGATCTTTTCATTACATCACAATACCCTCAGTCATGTTACATGCTCACTCCCAAACCATCAATTCACATTAATTTTTTCATACCTCATCTTCGTATCATCAACAGAGCAGCCTCTCTTTGAATACGTACAACAGCCCACTCGATCAAAGGGTATCATTGCAAACACTACACAAACATCTGATTTACAGCACATCGCTTCTGTTGGTTCGTCAATACCTAAATAAAGTAAACAATTCAGACTCTAATTTATCAATCCAAAATACTTTTCACTTTCTATATCTCTATCACAAAGTTTCATCCCATCTTCTACTAGCCCTTCTTCACCAAATCATTTTGCTCTTTCATGTCCTCTTGACAAATTTCGATTTTCCTTATTTAGGAAGAGCCAAAATTTCACATGTTAACCCTTTCATACCCAAATTAAGTTATCAAGTGAATTTTTTTTTACATGGTAATCATTTATTTGGATGCAAAGTAACTGGCAGAAAGTGGCTTCTTTGACCATCTATAAAAAGTTCATGAAAAAGTGGCATGTGTGAAATTTTACACATCGTATTACCACACAAATTAAAAATAAAAAATATAAAATCATCCGTATATTGATGAATGAACAGTTTGCGAATAATAATAGTACTATATAATGCTAAAATTTCATCCCGCTCAGCTATAACAATGTCATATATCACTATGGCATGCAAGCATTCTAACCGTCAGAGAAAACACTGCATTATAACCACTTTTTACAAGAGGGGTAACTGATGTACACATCCATTCTTAGCCAAGTGTTTATAATTTCCCCTCCAACTTGTTGCAGAGACTGCAATATTCGTCAAGGTATCATCAAAAATGGAACTGAAATTGCTTGGAAAAGTATTGTGTGAAAGTTCACACACTGGGCATGAAAGGTTTAATTCAACTGTAAAGACCTGATTCAAACCTCTTAATCGGAATCTGATAATCCAAATCTCTTCTCCAGTCACTTTCCATGTCATTGTTCAACTACAGATTTATAACACTAAAAAAACTGACAGCAGCCATGCACACGTCACTGATGGCTTTGGTACCATTACCTCTGGTTCATAAGATAGATAATTTGGCCCGCACTACGATGTAACAAAATATTTTATTTCGTCTTGCTAGGTAATATAATTTTCTTTCGTTTCGCTAGGTAATATATTGTTGGGCTAAATGACGTGAACAGAGCAACGCGAAGGGATATTGGAATGTTTGGTAGATCCAAGTATCTTGACCGTTGAACAGCTTGAAAGGGAAAAGTTGTCACAGGGCAGCCTTCGTTTTCATGTTTCGCAATCTCAAGAGGCTTGCCATTCATCAATGTCACCAGCCTGCTGGCTCAGGCATCCCTCAGGCCCACCACACACAAACACACAGGCTGGCGACACAACACCAGCACACAAACACACACACACACACACATCAGCACAAAACTCGAACACAAACGCACACACACGCGTCGAAGCAGCCTCAAAGCGTGAGAAAGTGTTCGAAAATCTACAGAGGACAAGGGGGCGTAACCCAAAGTGAGGGCTCCGTCTCACAGCCATTCATGGACCTGGAACAGCGTGGGTGTCAACGCGGCGCACGATACGCACCAATGAAGATTCAAAACGTCAGAACAAGCAAGAAATCAGGTTTAAAATTCTGTCTTTGTAGCAATGAACATTCTAGAATCTTCTAGAAGGAACCAAGGAGAACGCATAAAAGCCGGACACAAGAAGAATCGGGAGGATTTTTCTCTCGGTTACGCAATAGGAGAGACGCATAGATTTTGAGTGCGAGGCTGGGGTACCGGCAAGATTGCCGGTACACCCCCGGCATAACAATAATTCAAGATAAACCCCTTCAAGAGCGTCAAGATTTACAAAACCCCTTGGCGCAAGTGTATGCTGATGAGATCTACGAGAAGTTAAGGATTCTACGAGCAGCGAGAGAGGCAACATGCAGTCACTGCGCAATTCAGCATCAAGACAACCACAAGAGCATAATTGCAGAAGAACGAGGTTGATATCTGACACCAACGAAGCGCAATTGCCAACAAATCATTGAACATCGGAAGATAGCCAGGCATCTGTCATCAACGCCGGGAAGATTAAGAAGCATCACCATGGCGTAGCGGTGCACTGAGTACGCAGCTGAGCACTATCAACAGCACAATGGAGCCGGCAGTGAATCAACAGCAGCGACACATTGCAGAGGAGTTCGAGTGTTTTGTGGTGTTGAGAAATTGAAACAGTGATCATAAGTACAAGTTTAGGTACAAAACAGCGCATTGGAAAAGTGCATTTGAAATGGCGCGCTATTTCTGAAGTGATTTGTTTTGCAATGTGATGTTGTGCACTCACCAAGTGGTCCATATTTTGATACCTTGTGTAAGTCGAGGTTTTATTGTTTGCATTATCCCCGTGTATTTCGTGTGTATGCTAGCCCAGCCAGTAATTATTTTCTAATCCCGATTCAGTGTGCATAAATCTACTGTTGATGGTCGTCATGAAGTTTTGGGTAAATCTAGCAATCGTTTGTTGGCGCTCATTACGATGCGAAGCGCACGTCTCTCATTTTGTGTCAGAAGGTGTTCATTGACAATCACCATATTCAACTCACGTGTTCAATAAACCTAACTAAAATCTTTCAAATTTTGTCATTATTATCCATGCTGATCAAGCCAAGGTAAACTCGAGGTGCAACATGCAAATACCTACTGTTCTTATTTTCCACCCTTTCAGGGTTGCCACAGAGTTTGAAAAATTTTATACAAGGACAATTCAAGGATATTTCAAGGACAAATACTTGAAATTCAAGGACATTTTTTAGGGGGTTTTATTGAAAATTCTGGATTTTATTTATATGATAACCCCTACCATATTGCCGGATGAACAAAGATCTTAACTATTTACCCAGGGGGCAAATGTGAGGACCCGAGCTAACGGTTAACGCAACGAAACTCAACGAAACTCAACGCAACGAACCTCAACGCAACGAACCTCAACGCAACGAACCTCAACGCAACGAACCTCAACGCAACGAACCTCAACGCAACGAACCTCAACGCAACGAACCTCAACG
>JACJUY010003304.1:4440-19734 GCA_014220935.1 Platorchestia sp. MABIK | reverse complement strand
ACAGCGATTACTGCCACTGGAAGGCCTCTTTTTCGTTCCTCTGGGAATTTTGACCAGCAACCATCGTTATATCAGGGTGTCTACTAGGTAGTAAAGTAGTCAAATTTGGAAAGTAGCAAAAAAGCAGTAAAAAGTAGTCAAATTTGCCTCAAGGGAGTAAAAAACTGTGAAGTTGAATAATTCTCTAAAAATTTCAAGTAATGTACATATGTATATAAATACGAAGATTTTTGAAAAATTATCTCTCCCATAATCAGAAATTTGCCTCAGTTAATGGAAAACATTCCTGTAAAGCGAGGTGTAATTTCAGGATTGGAGGACATAAAATAGAAAAAACTTCCAAAAGTTTTACAAAGGTCAGCAAAATTAGTTCACTCTTGCTTCTCATTCAGTTTTATCTGAAAGTTTTTAAATTGTTTTTTGATGGAAGATTCATTTGAGCCATTTAAATGTTTAAATTTTTAATTTTTTCATTGCCAGACATAAGTTTTTAGGCTAATGATCAGTAATTAATCAAGGATTGTAAACTTTACAAAAATTCAATTCAGCTTACAGCTTGAGTTTTTTAAATTACACACTTAAGTGACCACTTCTTTCTATAATGTTCAACATTCTTGTCTTATTATGATTTTCTTTGGATATACTCAATCGTGTATATCTAAAGTATTGCAATACCAAATATTTGATATTGTTTGTATTATTGACTCAAATTACTCATTATAGGCCGATTACTTACATCTGGACATTTGGACAATATTCATTATATAAAAAAATAGTTAGTAATTTTTGCTGTTGAAGGTAGTAAAAAGTAGTAAAATTCGGAAATGAAATATCAGTAGACACCCTGTATAATATTGTTAATATCTTGGAAGGAATACTGCTCCTGTGAGCTCGTAACATTTTGCTGGCTGGCTTTGGACCCTACAATAAGACTTCACTTTATTGTTTAAATGTGAAATGGCCTAAAGTGGGACTACAAGAACGCATCTCTGAAAAATGAAATAAACGCAACAACACCTCGCAAGTGTGAGGAACGCATTCCGGCGTTCATCAGCAAGAAATGAACGGCCCTCGCGGAGTCTGGGTGATGTAAACCTGCTTGATTTTGCGGTGTGGTCCATTTCAGGTAGCACAGTCTGTAGATCTCTTCACACATCGCTCAAGGATTTGTAAAATAAACTACGCCGAGAAAGGGCTTTGATTCCACAACATTTGAATCGCTAGTGGCTTCCAAACGGAACTCAAAGAAATAGAGGAAGTCTTATCGAACAAAAATCATTATTGATAAGGCACCTTCTATCTGTAATTTCATTAAATGAAATTTCACTTTGGATGATTTTTCTCCGCAAAACTCGACCTAACATGGGTGCCATAGTTGGGTGCACTCTGTACATAAAAAACATGACAACAAAAGAAAACTAGTTATTGATTAAAGGTAATAATGACTAGAGTCTTCAATCCGCTAGCGAAATTTAGCAATGGACCAAAACTACTGATGTCTTCGCTTATCTTTCGTACCATCGTAACACATGGTCTTATCCTACAATGAGATGTGACTAAATATTCTTTGATAACCATACATGTGTGTAATTCACAATCGAAGAGTACAGTGATTTATTTTTTCCTCATTTGAAAAATGGGTACAGTTTATGGCCTATGATCATTCGAGACTGGTAAATGAAATTACTCCAAGAGTGTTTCGATATGCTTTGTGGAGTATACGATTCCAACGAAAGTTCACTAAGTCGAAAAATAAAAATATTTCGTGATCGTAATCAAATTTTATTGAAAGCAGCGATGTCAACCGATTGAACAAGTTCGTCATTTTTACAAATGTTTTCAACGAGATCATCTATTGACACTAAATCATCTTCTACTGTACACAGAATACTGAGCTTGTGTACGCCAAAGGCGAGTGGAACCAGCTTGCTGGCTCCCCAAGTGAGGCCTTTCATTTTTATTTGTCTGATAACTTCTTCGAGCCTCTGCATGTCGGTTTCGTCATCCCAGGGCTTGACGTCTAGCATCACGGAGGATTTTGCTATGGGCCCGGGCTTCTGCGCCTTCTTTTGAGCGTAGGCGTCCAGCAGCTCCTGCCGCCTCTTCGCAGTTGATTCCTCCACCTCGTCGTCGTCCGAGCCAAAAAGGTCGATTTCTTCCTCATCTCTCTTACCCGAGGAACTCTTCTCTTTGCCTAGAGATGCTGGTGAACAATTTTGTGTAGAAGTTATGAACCCTTCCCTCTGACTCCCGAGAGACGAAGTCTCTGTAGTATGAGCGCTAGAACTCCTAATGGAAGCATCAGAAGGTGGACACGAAGAGGCAGAAGTTGATGCCGTCACTGCGGCCTGGACATCGAGTCTCAACTCAACCCCTAGAGTCGTGATGTGCCTGTACCACCTCAGGGCGTGAGGGTAACTGGCTGGTGGAACACTCGACAGGCACTTGTAAACTTCAGCGTCTGTAAAGAAAGAACGTTCGTATAATTATTTTAAAGTGAGTCGATGAGAAATTTTTCAAATTTGTGAGACCTAGGAAGAATTACGCTTCAGTCAAAATTTATGACACACGATGTGCGTTCTGGGATGAGATGGATGTGTAAATGATTGTTAAGGCTTGTGCGAAAGTTTATGCCGAATATCATACTCTTCAGATGAGCCAGACAAAGATTACCTATGAACACATTCCTATTTTAAACCTAGAATTCAAAAAATGTATAAGCCATTAATTTGACAAAAATACCATTTCATTAAAAGAGGATGATCGTTTGAGGGAGTGAGAATTACAGCGCTAAGATGCCGGAAATTAACTTTGTTCCCCTTGCTCACCTCCTGAGGAGGGCGTGTAGCCGAGCACGTAGCTGCGGGTCGCCAGGTGCTCGTTGAGTGTCTGAAGGCCGCATCTCGTCTGCAAGTCCCCGAAGAAATCCATCAGTCTGTAGGAGTAGTATTTGTCACTTTGTAAAATTGTTGAAGTTAGGAGCACGGATAGCTTCCGCATCTATGCGATACTTATCAATCTTTTATATTCAGCGCATAAATAGTCAAAATTTACCGATATGTGCACTCTTCTAATTCCCCGCAAACTCTGNTCAGACAACACCTAGAAGACCTAAAATGGCTTGTTGTTAAGCGACAATAGCCGGTATCTTGCAGAAGGAGCTGATAATTTTAATTACGTGCTCATGTCCTATATACGAGTTACAAGGACTTGAAATTTAAAACGGTGTTAATGAATAATTTGTACTTTGCGAGTGGTAGGGAAATGAAATGTAAAAGTACACACATACATATACCAGGCCTCTCCTCCCTATGGGAGGGTAGCAGACAGCAGGCCACCCTCAACACCCTTAGTCACTAGGAAGCGAGAGAGGCAGCACTGGCTGCACCAGAACTGCCAGGATCATCAGCAGCCCAGCACAACCACCTTCCACAGTCAGGCCCGACCGCTTCATTGAGTGCAACCCCTCCCCCCGCACATGACAGGTCAACCCCATCACACGCGGGCAAGCTCCCAGTACAGCGTCAAAAATAAAATTACTTTCTTAAGCACTGCCCCCACTCATTTCTGTCCTCAGCAATCCCTCTCGCCACATCCACAGTCAGACCCCTTTCATACAAAGCACGCTTCACACCATCCATCCAACTCATCCGTGGACTACCTCGCACTCTAATACCACTCACTTCCGACAAATAAATCTTTTTCACCAGCCGCTCAACATTCATTCTTTCAACATGCCCAAACCATCCAAGCACTCTTTCATCCACTCACCTGCTCAGCTTTTTGATAACCCCCGTCTGCCCCCTAACCAACTCATTCCTCATCCTATCTCTTCTTGTCACTCCCATACATGCTCCTCAAACACTTCATCTCAAACACATCCATCTTCCTCCTCTCAGCTACTCTCAAACCCCAGGACTCTGCTCCATGCAACAAAACTGGCATAATCAAACTTTCATACAGTCCCCTCTTAGCATTCATACTCAAACTCCTGCATTCAAAAAGTTTCCTCATTGCACCCAATGTCTTACAGCCTTCACTCACTCGATGTCTCACTTCTCGCTGCTCGCTGTGGTACAGTGGTTAAGGGATCGGCCTTGCATGTTGGAGGCCCGGGTTCGTATCCCGGCACTGGCGCGGCGATTTTCCCCGTTGGGTATAAGGGAAAGCTCAAGCACAATACCACACTCAACCCAGGTGTCGGAAATGGGTACCGGCTTTACGGGGGAACCGTCATGGTGTCCCATAAATAGTGTTATGAGACATTTGAAAAACCAATGCTTAAGATCATTTGTATCAGGCTTGATTGGAAATAAAGCATCCTAAGATGCCGATGTTTGTTTGTTTCTACTTCCATACTATCCTTAACAGCCACATCCGATCCGAGGTACCTAAAATGCTCTCCCTCTTCTAACACTTCACCATTCATCCTCACATCCAAAGTTCCAAACACTCCGCCTCTTGAACATCCCATCACCTTTTATTCACATTTATCCTCAGTTTACGCCTTTCTCACTCTCTACCAAACTCTGCAACCAGTCTCCTCAGTTTTTCCTCTGAATCAGCCACAAACTCTGTATCATCTGCAAACAACAGCTGACACACTTCCCAATACACACCATTTCGTCCCACCAACTGCGCACCTTTTCCCAACACTCTGGCATTCACTTCCCTCACCACACCATCCATAAACAAATTAAACAACCACGGCGACATCACACATCCCTGTCTCACACCTGCCATAACTGGGAACCTCGCACTCACCTCATTCCCTACTCTCACACATGCTCTGCTGCCAATGTAGAAACTCTTGATCGCATTCAACAGTCACCCACCCACTCCATTCAAGCTTACAACTTGCCACAGAGCCTCACGGTCCACTCTGTCATACGCCTTCTCTAGATCCATAAATGCCCAATACACATCTTTACCTTTTGCTAAGTATTTTTCAATGTAAATGTAAAAATAAACAGAGCATTTTATTAGAATACAAGAGACACAATAACAGCCTTAATTATTACAGCCACAAGAAACGGATGTTCAAATCAGGTTAGGTTTCACAGAAATTGTTCCACATGCCGCCCATCTGTTGCGAGTCAGGCGTTCCAACGTCGGTGCAACGGTGGCCGGCACGGTATACCATGGTGGCCGGACGCGATCGAAGATATCAGGAGTTTTACAAATCCCTGCAGAGGCTTCAGCAATTTTACCGATGAGGTCTTCTTCAGAATAAATCGGTGTTCTGTACACCAAACTCAAGAAATGACCCCAGACGTAATAATTCATGGGCGTAATTTTATGAGACTTTGGTGGCCTTCTGAAAATGTCAAGTCCTTGTAACTCTTTAACGCAGCGTTTTCGACCACACGACTATTGAGTTACGAGTGTATTTTAACAGTCCCAATTTAATTTAAAATTTGTTGAGCTAACTACTGGTCCCCCAGTTTGTATTAATACATACTCGCGAATACGTCCCATCAAACCTGAATGGCTTTCAATATGTTTGAAAACGCGCATGATTCATGTTAGTCGGTTATGAAACAAAAAATAACAATCCGTTTAATTCTTTGAACTAAGGAAGGCGTTTCACGAACGAAGGTTTTTTTTAAGTATAGAAGATGCCCCTTGCCCCTTGGAACTACACGCGTTTCCTTGAACTACAGGTCTGCAATGAGCGTGTCTACAACACGGAGTTTCCCCATTGGATTTTTTCCTGCCGTCGCACACACCAGACAAAAAGATGTCATTTATACCTCTGATTCAAATTTTGTACCCCTTAGATTTGAGAACCTGCATCAAACATACGATCATCAAGTAATTCATGCTTAACTGGTCAAATTTGTCTATGACTACGTCCTGGACTGGGTTATGTCGACGAGAAAGAATTTACTGGTTTAGCTGATGTGTGAGATCGACACGTACACCGAAGAATTCTATCGTTTGTTTCCGTTCAAAAGCTTCGCCAAACACACATTACTAATTGTCTAAATCATGAGTAGGGATGTGACACTGTGCATATTGTATGTATGCAGTAACTCGGCATTATTTTTAAGAGCATAAAATATGAATGTGTACATATATGCAAACCGATAAATATGCACAACTTGTCAATTTTGAACACGGAACTGTCTAACAAGATGGTACATGATTTTCGAGTCACGACTAAAGTAATGAACAGAATGAGTAAATGAATTTGGGGTATTTTAGAAGAATAAATGTGGTTGTAAGGTTTATAGTTTGTTATTGGAACACAGAAAGCAAAATGTAGATTGTACCGATAACAGTAAGTAGTGTATTCAAGTAGTACAGCGTGCTCTACACAACAATGCCGAAGGAAAGACATAACAGCAAAATCCTCCAATTTGCTGAAGAGCATGAAGATTTTGAAATAGAGAATGAATTTTTGTTTTGCATATAATGCAAAAAAAGGTATGTTGCGTAATTAAATGACCAAGTCAAATAGAGCGCGAAAACATTCTCTTAGCCTGCACAGATGCTGCACAGTATATGATGAAAGAAATGAATGGGTTACAAGTCCATTTCCCCAAAATGATTCATGTAACTTGCTTAACAAATGCATTGAACAGAGTTGCAGAACCGGTAAAATTCAGCTATCCTCAAGTAAACCAACTGATATCGGCCGCTAAAAGCATCTTCGTAAAAGCTCCATTGAGATCACAAAGATTTAAGGAACTTGCTCCAAACACGCCACTACCTCCAACGCCAGTAGTAACACGATGGGGCACATGGATCCAAGCTGTCCAGTATTTCTCCGAACATTTTGAAGAAATACCCTGTCTTCATGTCATTTGATTGCAAATATTCTCGTTGCGTGTAGTGCCAGACTCTTCTGCAAATTTCGAGGTGAAAACATGTTTGGCCTTCATAAATTCTACGTTCTCGTAGTAACTTCTATAATTGCCAAGTTGGAAACTCGGGAACTCCCTATTTCTACTGGTTTCCATATGATGGATTCTGTGAAAGAAACTTTAAAAAGCCCCAACGACCAAACCTGACACCAAAAGTTGACCAGCGTTCTAACCAAAAACAGGTTTTGGATGGCTCGAGGCAATTAATGCCATACTATCCGGGTAGCCCGCAGGACTGGACGAGTTGATTAGGAAACTTGCTCCATTGGATATATCTTGCAACACATTTGCTCCTCTTGGTTCTAGTGGTGTACAATGGGAATTTTCCTTGTGAAAATCTCAATTGCTATTTAATCATAAGGTACAATTCCAATGTTTGTTTTTATTGAATTTTTCAATTGAACTTTCTTTTTCATATATGTTTGAAAATATTTAACTAATAGAGGTCTGAATTTAATTCTGCTCTCATATTTAGCTTACGAACGTCAAACATTTCGCAGTAAAAATAAAAACTCGAGATAACAACTTCGTTTTATTGAAATTTCCATTCAAACATCCTAAGTTCAAGAACATTAAAAATATACCTATCCAGTAACAGATGAACTAAATTCCATATTCTGTAACAAACTTAGAGCATATAATTTGCGCCTTATATTCGACAATTTCTAGCATATTTGCATAATTCCAACAGCAGTACTAATTAGCATTTCAGTCCAGCATATATGCCAGTTACTCGGTGAATTTTATGTGGCATATAAATCTTGAGAGCATAAATAGCCATATAATATGGTGCATCTCGTGAAAAAATTATGCTCTTATGCAGCATGTTTTATGCTGCATATCGTCACATCCTTGCACGACCATCTGAACAGAGGAAGGAAACATTTTATCCTTGACGAGCCTTACGAGTGATCAGCTTCTTAGCTTCAGTACTTTTATTCGAAAGATCGCTCTTGCTCTGCGAGCCGAATTAGCCCATCGCTATAAACGTCGATTTAGTTTGTGTAGTCAAGCATATAATTTGAATTCAACATAGCTTTACCGTCGAGTAGAACAGCACTACTTCGCCTTGCGCGTGTTGCTTGTACTCACTTTTCCATCACCGAATGTTGAATGAAGACTAATTCTCCATCATTTAAGTTATAGAAAAGCTTTGCGCTTTCACCAATTTAATTCGAATCTTCTAGGCTAAGTCACGGTACATATTCTACTAAAAAATTTCCTAGCCGAAACAAAAACAATCAAGGCGCTCACGTTCAGAGCTACGAATCAAACAAATTTGCATCTCATCAATTTCGTCATCCCTAATATCTGAACTCCATTACTCACTAGCTCGCCTATCTCACAGCAGTGTCACCAAATGGGCGCATACCTAACATTGCGTTTCTGAGCCTCCTTCTCTAGCCCTGCCCCCACCTGCTACGACGAAGACAAAGCGCCGCTCAAACAATTGCTGCGCCTCAACGCTCCAGGTAAAAATTAAAACTTCGCTACTATTAATTTCACTCTAAAATTTGAGATGTAATTTGGTCATCGTTTTTCTTCTACATGAACGGGTGAAGGCGTGTATAGTTTCAACATTTTCAATATTAGGAAGAAAAACTTTTAATTACATTAATCACCCTACAGTAATTTATCACGACAGTATCAAGATATCAAGAGATTATGAAGCCATGCTCTTAACACTCGTGCATAAAGGAGACAAAAGGAAACAAGCAAGGGAAACTTACGAGTTTATTTAATTAATCTCAGTTCAAAACTGCGCCTAATGAAAAGCTGCTACCGGCACTCAACATGTGATTCTCTCGTACGAAATGAACGGTGTAAGTTAAAACCATGCGAATGTTACCACAAAAAGCACAGATTTGAAGTCAATCATAAAATAAGATCTTTTAATATTTGTAAATACTGATAAATTTTCAAGCGCGAGAAACAAAGGATTTCAATTAAAACTTAAAATGCAAATTGAAAACCTGATACCATTTCCTGTCAATGCCTCAACTAAAGTGATTGCGGTTAAAAAAAATCAAGAATGAAAAACCAAGTGAAATCTCAATTGCAAGCCGCACGTACATTGATAACCAAACAAATTGCGAGTCAAGGAAGACTAAGACACAACAGGGCAAGAGTCCAGCGCTAACTGGGCAGGAGAGACGAGCCCTTACTCGTAGATCCAGGAGTGGTTGCCTTGTCTCCAGCTGACGATTTCTTCAGGCTTGAACCAGAGAGCAATCTCCTTCTGGGCGGATTCGACGGAGTCAGAGCCATGGATGATGTTCCTTAAAAACAAAAAATTGTCAGTAAAATAAGCTGACCAGTCACTGCCTACATTCATAAATGAATTTTCAAAAGATACGATTTTCACCCCCACACGAAAGCAAAAGCAACAAGAGGCCGTGCAGCGCTCGTTCACGTGAATGCTGAAACTAATTTCTATGGATATCTATCTAGACAGATAGAAAGTCTAGATTTGGCCCAAGCCAGTAAAACCAAATTTATTTCTTACTATCGTAATAAATTCCTAAAGGGTACGGCAGTTACCAAATGGTCAAAAGTTTAGATGATACACATTGGTTATCTAGTCCACACAAACACATCGCCCAGCCCATTTAGAAGTAAGCGCGCTACTTGAAAATCGCTATAAAGCACTAAATAAATTTACTGAATCAATAAATATTCCAGGCATTGTTCCAAAAGGAACGCTATATAAACGGACAAAATTGTAGGGACAAAATCTGGCGAAGCCCCACACACAGCAAAAGGTTTCTACTTTCGCCATCTAACAACAGATTAAAAATACAACGTTGAATAGAAACGATGGTTGATGGTTTAGACAATGGCTCCGAGAGTAAGCCCAAAACCTCAACATAAGTTATCTTCTATTCTATTTTAATTACCCCTATTAATATTTACACTGACAGACCGAAACATTCATTACTCTGTGCGTATAGCAAGTTTAGAACAGAGGCATTTGCTCTTCCTTGTAGTGTAGCAGATCACAGCATGCGAGATGCTCACCTGCCCACATCAATGCAGAAGTCGCCCCTGATGGTGCCAGGCTTGGAGTCGAAGGGCTTGGTCTCTCCCATCATGTTACGGGCAGTGCGGACCACGTTGGTGCCCTCCCACACCATGGCGAGCAAGGGGGCACTTGCCATGTACTTCACCAGGCCAGCGAAGAAAGGTTTATCGGACAGGTCGGCGTAGTGCTGCTTAAGGTGATCTTCTGACGCCTGAAATAAAATTATTTTTACTCTAATGGTAAGTACTCGTGATAAAACCAGCATTCAAGAATGTTATTCAGAACATATCAAGCAAATTACTGCTATCTGATTACAGCCTAAGTCACGAACATCTTTCTTTCTTACAACCAGGGTAGATCAACATGTATGATGCCTCATTAATCACATGGATAACTTATTTCATTTACAAAAACTTCCAAAATAAGAGCATTTAAAATCTCTACAACAATTTGTGTAAGAAATTGGGTTTATAACTACAAATTTTCAACTATATTTCTACACTTAGAAACTTCTAAACTATTCAATTAACGTCAGTACAGGAGAACTAAGCTAAATAGAGCTGATATGTCAGTTACAGGGAATGACATGGGGTGTGAAGATGAAATTTTGTTTTAAAACATGGTTTCCATTTGGAAAACTATAACAGTGATTTAAAAAATATAATTCTGATAACTGGCATAAAGTTGAATGATTCATCTTTCTTGTCTAGTGATGTAAAAAAAAATAATTTGTCAGTTTATGGCAAAAATTGTTTTTAAAATTTTTTTGCACACATTCAAATTGAGTATTTAACAATCAGACAATATATTTAGTAAGCTTTGAATTCTGACTCCATCAATCTAAGTTTTGTGGCTCTTGCTGTTCCTCTTAGACTCCTCTAGGTAATTGAGGATCATCTGCCACCACTTTTAATGTGTAGCTTCCTTTTAATGTTAAGGTTAGGTCAAAGTCTGGGTAGAAAAAAGGAAGGAAATATGTCCATAAGTTACAGATAGATTTCTCTGAAATTTTCACTTTAGGTGTGATATAATATCAGTTATTTTTTATGACAGATGTGTTTTTTTCATATCTGCATCAGAAGAATTATTTAAAAAAAAATTAGGATTTAAAAATTTTTTTCAAGGCTTACAATTTTGAAGCTACAGAACCAGCAATGCATTTTTAAATAACTTGTGTAGTTATCTAATGATAAGGGCAAGTGAACTTTTGATTATTCCATTTTGGAATTTTAAGAATTTATTTTTAAAATTGACTTGTTTCCTTTTTTCATCTTTTGAGTCATAATTTTCAAATTTACTTCAAAAATTAAACCAAAGTTTTGTGTCTAGTACTCCAAGTAAATGACTTGGGAAAACAAGTTTGTTTTGGACCTGTAATCTGCCAACTCAGCCATAACTTTGGCTGGATCTATGTCAGGCAGTTGTTTTGCAATATCATGAATTTCCTGCCTTGCATCCACTTGTGCAGAATAGGCATTTCACTTTTCCCCTTTTCTATCACTAGGGATATCATTTAATAATTTTGCAGCTAGAGTCTTCTTTCTGCCTGGCATTTACTCAGTCACTCACAATACTAAAAATGCTACACCACAACAGGCACATGTGCTAGGTAACAGAATAATGTCAAAGTAAACAACTTACGATGTTGCCAAATTTCAGTAACTCATAGTTTTGCCTTATCTCTAACAATATAAATTCCAGACATCAAATTGGCATAAAATGCTCAGCTATGACCACCAGCAAAGATATATTATTAAAATACATCATTTGGGGAGTTGAAGGTGGTGCATGTGCATTGTAAAATGAATGAAATTTCAAAAAATGACACCACAGAAAATGAAAAATGCCCTACAACCATTGAAAACATGAATTAAGGAGTGTGCTGTTCTATATTATAATCTGACAAAAACAATTACCGTCATGTGGTTCTTTTTCTTGCCAAGTTAATTTAAAACAAAATTTGAAAAAAATAACATTTCCATGTCTTTGAGGGGAACATCTACCCAGATTACAAAAACTCCCTGGTTTTCTTTTTATTGCTTTATTCGCTAGAGCTATGCTTAGTTCACAAGGTCTCAAATTTGCAGAACGATCTGAGCATTGTAAGTGGGGGAAATGGGGTTGGGAAGGGGTCCAATCAGCAGGTAGCGCCAACCAGCAAGCTATGTGCCACACCCCTGAAAATTCTTGTTTTTTTTGTGGTTTTCATTGCTTAACTCAATACAGAAGTCCTTGTTTTACAAGCTAGCAAAAATTCAGAACGTCCTGTGCTTTGTGAGAGTGGCAAACAAGGGGGAAGGGGGTGGATTCAAAGAAATGAAAAATGGCGGTAAATGAGTTTCCTGAACAGTTGAAGATAAAAAGTTCAAAATCTATCTCCTCCAAAAGTCATCATCATAAAGCAATGATTTAGGTCTCAACGAATGCGCAAAGAGTTGGTAAATAGCTGGACGTCAGTTCGTCACGAAATTCATAGTTAATTTTGAGTTACATGAAAAAAATCTACGGAAAAGTGCATGACTTTTCAATTTTTTTTTTCATGAAAAATAAACGTCTAAAAATTTCATGATGAGTCGACGTCCAGCTATGCACCAACTCTTTGCGCATTCAATGAGATCTAAATCAATGCTCTATGGTAGTAACTTTCGGAGAAGATAGTTTTTGAAAATACCCTGTTTTTACACCCATTTTTGTCAATTATCTTCACAATTATATCAAATATGGGAAAAAGTCTGGAATATGAGCCCTATTTACTTTCTGAAACACATACGTATGCCAAATTTCATAGGTCTGGGATCCCATACAACAAGCGTGAGAGCCATTTCCTCGATGAGTCCAGACTTTCCCCCTTACTTCATGCTTTTTTTGTAAAAACATTTTTAATAAAAAAAGAATGATTTTTTGAGTCACTTTTCCTCCAACATAGGAAACTTCTTTTAAATAGTTTGTTTTTCACATTTGGATGGTTTGAGACCACTTACATGATCTTGGTATTATTTCAGAACACACAAATCAACTTTCAAAATTTTTTTTGCATCTATAATGGTAATGATTTGTGAAATAAACTTTTCTCCTATGCACTTTCTGTGCATTTGACTATTCAATGAGTTATAGCAGTAGGTTAATTTCAGTCTTTTCTTGAGATTTAATTGTTTCTAACTAAAAAGATCAGTTCATTTTCTGTTAGAAAAATGGGAGACGAATTTGAGGGGAAACTCTAGTGAAGTCTTGATAGAATACCTGTTCAGACAGCTCGAATGGACGTTAAGTTACCGCTATAACTCGTAAATACTAATGTACAACAGAGTGCATAGAAGAAAAATTCTTTATTTTTATGTCATAACCTTAATACAAGCAACAAAAATTTTAAAATCGATTAGTATGTTCCAAAAATTTAACATGATCATCATTGAGAAAAGTCTTGCGCTTGTTGTTCAACACCATATATTGCTATGCTTTCACTAATTTTATTTACTAAAACTATCATTTTACACAACTTGTTAGTTTGAGCCTCTTTAACCATCTTTAGTTTTTACTGTCCTCATACTCTCAAACATTGTCACTCAATGATAATATACAGTTAACACTACCATCGTGTAGTACAATTGTAGAGCTTCCTCAAGTTGTGCTTTATCTTTTCCCAGTTTACATGAAAAATTGCCAATATCACCATCAAAGTCACGCAAATAAAATTCCATAAACCTAAATATGAACAGTAACACAGTACACAATGCTTCATTAGGACATACTTGGCAATGCTTCATTAGGACATACTTGGCAATGCTTCGTTTCACTATACTGTTGTTTTGAGTTATGATTTTCATCACATTAACAACCTAACAATCCATAGCAAAAAAAATGGTCAATATTGAATTGAATGTTTGTCAACAATTTCAATAATTTTGTTGCCACATATTGGTATATTATTGTACATTGAAAGATTTATTACAAGAATGACATCCTGCGTGCAAATGCTTAGTTTTTGAGATCATTCACTTAGAAGTTATAGGAACGTCGTATAAAAAATTGAAAAAACGGACACGTAAATAAGCTAAAATACGGTATCGCCATAACGATAGCTGAGGTTAGGTAAAGTTAGATTAGTTACATAAACTAACCTAAGTAAACCTAAATAACTTGACTTAAAAATATCATTTAAAGCACACGAAACAAATGAACTATTCCCCTCTTCTTACTAATTATCATGAATTCGTCTGAGAATGAATGTTTCCTCCTGAGGGCGCAATATTTTGGCTTCAATAACAAGATAGTAACAGAACATTTTAGCCCTCCATTTGCAATTACGCGCTTTCTCACTGCTATCAACACATATGTATAAGAAACGAATCCCAGCACCCACATTGACTGAACAGTGCGAAAGCTTATTTAACAAACCTGCATGAATTTCATGGCCACAAGCTTGAAACCTTTGGTTTCAAACCTCTTGATAATGTCACCAATAATGCCACGCTGGACTCCATCCGGCTTGATAGCAATAAAAGTACGTTCCATTTCGGAAATTTTTAGATTGGCTAGAGCGTCTGCAGACATGTGAACTCGACAAAACCGGTGGACAGAAGGACCTCTGACGGCTGGGCTGACGCTGGTGATGTGGAAAAAATGTGCTAAGGAAAGTACCTCCTACTCTTCCTTTTCGTATGCTAGTCTAAGAAGCGCACTCTGACGATAGATTATCAAACATTCAAAATATACAGTTTTATATCTTTTACATGTAAAATTAATCGTGAATTAAACAATTTAAAAAAGTGTGAATTAATTTATTAAATGTCATTTGCCCTGTAATGTAAATATTGTTGTCCGTGTTGAACGCATTAAAGTTGTAAGGAATCAACACCAGGTGTAGAAATACACATGTTTACATTCAAGTTCACTAAAGTTTTGAGCTGTCATGAATTTTCCTTCGATGTTATATTCTGGAACTTTCAAATATTGTACTGGACATAAGCGCTCATGTGAACTGATCAAATTTCCCATCATGATTTCGATTTAAATTATACATTTACTTCTGATCATCTTAAAGCTCAGTAGGTAGGATTGGTTAAGCCATTTTATTCTTTACATTCATATATTATTTCACACACACACATATATATATATACATATATCTATATAAACTTCTTTCTATAAATAAGAAGTTCATGATGCACAAGTGTAAAGGTTTCAACTTTTTTAGATTGTTTATCATCTGCAATCCTTCACTAGAATCAGAAACTGAATTTGTGTAATGCTTCTATTAGTTTACATATAATCGGGAGTCCACCATTGCTACCATCATTGTCATGTGGGACGTTTTTTTTATTTTTTCCTATTTTAGCGTGATTCTATTTGTTCACGCCAATCATTTCTTTCCGTCAGTCATAATTTCACAACGTTAACTTCCAT
>JACJUY010003303.1:60892-83156 GCA_014220935.1 Platorchestia sp. MABIK | reverse complement strand
TAAATTCATCTTCAATGAAAATGTATAAATGAACTCTTCGCTGGAAGGACGGACGGACCAGCAGCCGGGATCATAGAGCGGACGGCAACACTCAGACGTCGTTCGGAGGTTGGTCTAGTGCATAGTTGCAAATTGGCTGTTCGGGGAAGGTGTGAACCTTTAGTGACTGCTTCCCATGATTAATTAATACATCCGCTTGATAAACTAAATCCATAAACTTACCTTGGTGTTAAAACCTCATAAACTTACCTTGGTGTTAATGCCTTAAACTTACCTTGGTGTTAAAACCTCATAAACTTACCTTGGTGTTAATGCCTTAAACTTACCTTGGTGTTAAAACCTCATAAACTTACCTTGGTGTTAAAAACCTCATAAACTTACCTTGGTATTAAAAACCTCATAAACTAACCTTGGTGTTAAAAACCACATGAACTTACCTTGGTGTCAAAAACCTCATAAACTTACCTTGGTGTTAAAACCTCATAAACTTACCTTGGTGTTAATGCCTTAAACTTATAACTTATAAAACTTAAAAATTTTGGTGGTAAAATTATTCAATTGTGTCATGGTTGATCTCTGGAAATTACGTACGTCAACAGTTCGCGTTTTCATGCCTTAGCAGGATGGACGAAGCCCTGGCCGGACATCGGACCTGCTATTGAACTGCAAATGGTTTTTGCCGCTCGTCCTGTTCCCTGTTCCTGTGCTTGTTACGGCTGTTTACCACGTGACTGTTTACCACGTGACCTAGTCTCTTTCCGGAGCAAAACTTGAATGCCCGTTGAACTTAATCTTTATTCCTTCGTAATTTAGAATTTCCAATGAAAATTGTACATGGTGAGGTCGCCAATTGAAGCTTAAGAAGTCTTTGTACAAATGAATTATGTTTTTTGTATGGTTGAGGAGCATCGTTTCTCGGTATACTGTTGATATTTTTAATTGTTACACATTGCTATCTTCTTTCAATATTAGTGGTTTCAATGAAATTAAAATCTTGTTATCATGAAGCCCTTTTCAATCTTATGGTTTTGTGCACAAGTTGTTGGGACACTCCATGTGCACAGATTCCCCTTTCTCTTCATTTCATTCTGAACAGCACCTTCTTTCATATTTGTTGGAACCTTGTTTTAGTTTGAGGGGTTCAGATCAACTTGCATCCAAATTCATATCACATTGTGTTATGTGCAGAGCAGAGTGTATAAAATACAGTGGACTGATGAAGCTCAATAATTTTTGAAAATTCATCTTCACTTGAGGTCAGGAAATTATTCGAAGCCTTATCACACATATGATCGAGCATATTAGCAATATTTGGTACTTAATGGTTGGTTTTGATTATACTATGGGGATTAAATTTTGAGTAAAGTAATTAGTAAATCTATGCAGGATTTTTAAAATTGTATAAAAATCTTTTTAAACTCAACCCTGGTTACACTGCTACGCAGTTGAGTGGGCACCTTCAATAAATGGATACTTCACAAAACCACTGCTCAATAAAAATTGCCTAGGTGTGCGCGCATTGAATTTCAAAATGAAAACCTTGTGCTTATTTGTTTCAGCACAGCACGCGCCTCAGGGCGCTCAATGGTCTCAACCTGTAGTTCCGACAACCTCAGCAGTTATCGTCCTCATCCTACCTCGTCTCAGTCTGTTTTGGAGACTCGCCCCAGCAGTGCGTTCGACGCCGCAAATTACAGCCAAGTAATCCAATGTACTGTTTGTATACGCAGAGGATCTAGTGTGACAAGACACTATAACCCATACGGTGCATTGAACCGCGTTCTCGCTTACACGTTTCCTGCGAAAAACCCACCGGTGGTCACTCAAGGGATTTTCATAATACTGCAGACCGACCTCCGGTCACTCACTCAATTTTCAAAAATAATTAATAGTAGCTAAAAACAGGTAAGATCGAGTTATTGATTGCTATTTTCAATGTTTGTTTCCGCAATTGACTTTAAATTTGAATTGAATAGTGAACTTCAGTTTAACCCAGCGCAGAAAACGTGTTGAACGAATTTATAATTTTTCTAATACTAGCCAAGAACTTGAGGTGTGATTGCCTATAGCGATAATTGTATTCATGTAAAAAAAATTTAATTTTTCCTTTATAGGAGTGGGTTATTTAATAAGAATTTGATGATTTAATGAGAATTAATGCGTATGGATGAATAGGTGTGGAAGTTTTTTTTTCAGTACCTAATTGAATGAATATTTTTACTATTGTGGTAGACTTGTTTAACTTTGCAAAGTTTCGGTTTCCTTTTTTTTTGCTCAAATGTGAAACAAAATTCATTGCCTGTGTTTGCAAGTTTCTGGATATACATAGAGATGTCCAAACTGGTGCTGAATAACTTTAGTTTTTACTTCTAGTCGTTCCTTTGCTACCTGCTAAGAATATGAGTTCTAACGACAAAAATATGTCCTATATTTTCATGCATAAATCACTTTTTATTTATGTGCTGCTACCAAAAATATAATCAGAACATAATGGATAGAATCTGGAATTTTTTTGCGTTTTCGAAATGAAATTGATGGATCTTTTCCAAAAAGATATAACTACTGTGTTATTTCCATGCGGAATATAAGTGATACTTTTATAGCTGATGTAATTATTTCAGACCTTGATGGACGCGGTCGTTCATGAGCCTGTTTTTGATATGTTCACAGTTTTGTCCATAAACTAGAACAAAACTTTCTTACTTTGATAAGTGAATAGGGATTCTAATTTTCACAACTATTGTATTTGGATACACTAATTAGATATTATGAACTATTAGAAATGGTTTGAAATTTGATTAATTTAAATGCCGTCGATTGTGTTGAGAATGAATTTTTGATTGGTCTCTTTCCAGGAATATCAGATGTTTCAAAACCATTATGATAGAGGTGTTATTAGCATGAACTTTTTTTGTGCCGAGTTCTGTACTTATTTAGTGCTGAATTTTGTTTTGAGGATTTCACATTCAATTTATTAACATAACTAAACTTTCCGAGAAGGCTTAAACTTATTCATCACATCCTCGTAAATTTGTTGTTGTTGCAATTTTACATACATGTCATAGGATTTTCACCAAACGACCTCGGTATCGTTACCAATGGCGGTCAACACATCACGAGTGACGGCCTTTTGACTCAGTGAAACCAATGAACATCGTTTGATGCAACGTTATGGAATTTCAGTTTTGTGTGGAAAGTTCTTTATTTTACACAGTTCAAAAGTAACACGATTACTTTCATTTTATATTCACGTGGAATTTGGTATTCCAAGTTCTAATCCAAGCTTCAATGTTTTCACTGTATTAAAACGTAAATAAATTCTTACTTGAGATACTGCTAACTTAGCAAGAATTTGAGCTCATAATGAAACTAAAATGATTACTATAATTATTTTTGTTTGTTAGAACATTTCTGATTTCATGAAGAAATATGCATGTATATGTTGATTAATTGTATTTTCCATTTAATTTTTCTTTATATTAGTAATTAACTTCAGCTGTGATCTGAGTCACAAACGTACAAACCTTTCAGTACACTACTTTAAAACAAATATTGCTGAAAATTTCCTCGAGTGAAAATGAAACTCTCACATTGAATTGGCGTAGTAGTATTGTTATAGGTCCAGCCACTACGCGTAGTTATTACTAAATTGCTCAGTGTAAATTAGGAAGAGGCGGTGGGGTGCAGGATTTATTATCCCGATAAGAACAAAATTGAGAAAATAAGTAAATAAGTCCGATAAGTGAGCCTGGAAAAATGGAATAGAAAGTTACACACGGTAGATATAAAGTTTCCGCGAAAATACAAAGCAATTTAATACATTTACGCACAGAACTTTAGTAGTGCCTATTTTATACCCTTTGGTAACACTGTTCTGCCGTAGCAATAGCAACAACAATAGTAAGAGCTAGTCATAAAGGGAAAACATTTCACTTTCACCAAAGCTACCGTGAATCAATAGAGCTCTACAACTATTTACGATCGAAATATAAGACTGCAATTTAGAAAACTGAAACTTACACAATGGATAATCTAAAATAATCTTTGCATATTCGGACTTTCAGGTCGTTATTAATTACTAGACTAACGAACAGCATAAAATGAAACGTGAATAACAGTTACCCTTACAATAACCCTTAATCCCTATACAAATAATTAATAGGTCACAGCGGTCCCGAGGGACCGCCCGGGAAGCCCCCGCACACCTGCACACCGATACAACCCACAACAGACTAATAGGGTGCGGCGGCAGGCCAACGCACGTAAATGCAGAGGCGGCTATTCTGTTTGCATAAAC
This sequence comes from Platorchestia sp. MABIK, assembly GCA_014220935.1. Classification (NCBI taxonomy): domain Eukaryota; kingdom Metazoa; phylum Arthropoda; class Malacostraca; order Amphipoda; family Talitridae; genus Platorchestia; species Platorchestia sp. MABIK. The sequence goes on along the minus strand of JACJUY010003303.1, from coordinate 78,859 downwards.
AGATATCGAAACGGCAACTAAAATTAATATTTCGTTGAAAATAACACAAACAATAATACACAAGGAAAAATACGAAATAAGAAGAGCAATTAAATTATAGGAACGAAGGCATAATGATTAAAGTTCTTATCACTATGTGCATCGCAGGCACCTACTAGAGACAGGCTGGAAAAACGGCTCTATTACACACTCCCCCCCCAGCCTCGTCTCCGTAAGCCTGAGGTGCAGCAAAGTTCTAGATCCCGCTTAACCTAATTTATACAATTCAATTACTAGTAAATTGACCTTATAGAACGCATTAACACTTTTTGACAATCTTACTAAGAACAATTAGCGACAACAAAACATAGCAAGCATAGCGAAAATAATTAACTTTTCTAACTACGTAAACCTAGCCAATTAGGTCGACATGGACACAAAATGGTAAATTTTTATGCCGTCTGGTCTAATGACCGCTTCGCTTTGTATTCTAAAGTTCCAGGTTGTACATGGGGTTGTTCTCTAGCAGGACCCCGAGATCGAAGACAACGGGGTGACTCAGAATCAGTAGGGGTGAGTCTAGTATCATTGCGGCAGCTCTGTATTACAGCTGGGGTAAGCTTGTCATACAGTCTGTCAATGCTTCGCTCCAAAGCTCCTATACTGACGGGAGATACTGTTGCCAAAGTTTCAACTTCAGCACAAAGTGGCTGGAAAGACTGGTCTGAATTACGCCCCATCTCCGCGCTAGTTGTCTTGTAAAACTCGGCGAGGAGGATATAGCAAAATTTACAGCAACCGCTGACCCATGCTTCGAAGTACGGATCTGATCTTTTACCAGTCCGCTTCTCACGGCTCCCTGTTTCTGTTTTGAAACAGAAATCATGAACAGAACACGAAGAATCGGAATCAAGGTGCTCGTGGGAACCAATTGACCGGCGAGTTTCCGTCTCCGAGGTCCTTGGATTGACTGTCGTAGACTCGCTCAGCTCCACGTTCAATCTTCTGAATAGCTTATTTCGTCGCAAATACGGCGGTGCGGTTTTGTACAATTTAAGAAATTTATGGTGAGTTTTAATAATTTCACCATCTTCAAGGTCCACTAGCTCGTAAGTCACTTCATTTGGGTTAACTTTCAGAACTCTGAAAGGTCCCTCATAAATAGGAATGAATTTATTTACGTTCAAGCGACCGTGAATTGGACGCTCTTTCAAAACTAGGGTATTCACCCGGAACGGAGAGTAGGCATCGTGTCCAAGGCGCCATTTCTGCGCTGGCGGCACCCCTGGATTTGCCACGTGCTTCTGAGAGAGCAAATACTGTGAAGGGGACATTTTAAGTTCTGCATGAACAGTATTGTTGTAAATGGAGACTGCCGACGGCAGCTCTGCATCCCAGTCAAGAGAATCTGCGATTAGCATAGCGATGAGTCCCGTTAGAGTTCTTATCACACGCTCCGCCGCTCCGTTACTGGACGCTTTGTAGGGGGTACTTCGCACATGAACGATCCCCCATTTTTCGAGGATGGCGGAGAATTTAGATGATATGAACTCTGGTCCATTATCGCTTAAACAATCTGGTTGGAACCGCTGCTAGACAAGGTAGAACAGCTTTATCCAGGGCATCAGCTACGGTAGAGCCGGTTTTATCCTTAAGCGGGACGGCCGACAGCCATTTGCTGTGCACGTCTATTAGGACCAGTACAGCAACGCAACCAGACTTAGATCGCGAATACGAGACCAAGTCTACGGCCACGAAATCAAAAGGTTCGCTAGTGACAACCTTCCACGTAGGAGGAACCAAGATTGTCCTACTGGACTTAAACATTTGACAATGTGAACAAGAGGAACAGACACCTCCTACAAATTTTCCGATTTTAGGATGCCAGAACATTGATTTAACGTAATTCAGCCGTTTATCCCTACCTATATGCGCGAGCTCAACATGAAGGCGGATTATTAAATTTAGCACGAAGTTAAAAGGCAGGACAGGTACAACACATTCTTTACCAAAACATAACAAATCGTCTATCAAACACAAGTTATTAGCGTGTCTTTTGAACCGAGATACCGGCCCTTGCCATTGTTCGGGGGGAACATCATTATGCAAGACATGGCGAACCGATCGAATTTCCGAGCATCTCTTCTGTTTCGTTGTGAGTGATGTATGGTTTTCATTAGTTAAAACTTCTAGAGCTCTTAGGGCACTAGTTCGTAGCTCCAAGCGTATCGAGCTCTCTGGAACTTCCAAGTTCAGGGCTACCGCTATCCACAATTTTGATTGATCCGATGCGAGACGGCACGTTAGGAACTCAACCGGCCGACCATCATTAACTCGACACAGCCTAAAATTAAAGTTCATAATAACCTGATTGGAACCAGGAAATCGAGCCCGAGCAAATAACATGAAGGTAAGACGTTATTGGGTACAATAAGAAACCGTTGCTCGATCATTGAACCACCCACTTCCACTTGAAGAGTAGTGAATTTCTCGACAGTTAACGCTGCCCCAGTATGACCGATTAAATGAACGGCATCTCCGTACTGCACAGAAAAACCAGCAAGTTCTCTTGCAAATTCTCCCACAATTAAACTGCACTGAGCACCGGAATCTAGGATAGCGCAGCCTTTTTTGTCAGCAATTTTAACCTTAATCATAGGATGTTTGGTTACAGAGTGACAATCGGGAAAATCGTTAATGAACAACTGCACCACATCGAGTATGAAATCATCATCAAAACAGTTGATCTCACCCTCCACCATTTCGTCCGGTGAAGCAATGGCAGCTGCACAACAAGTTTCTCGCGGGTAGCCGCAGAAGGATTTAAGCTCGACGAGAGGATTATAGTGAACACCTGATAAGCACTGCAGGTTAACAATAGAGGCCTCCTCTGTCACCCCCCCGTGCCTGTACACTACTGGAGCGGAGTCCCAGTAATACACGCAAATTACAACACCAAAGAGCTTACTGGTTGCCACCAAAGCTTCCAGACAAGGTAACTGACCTGGCATTTTCATCAACTTTAACGAACGACGCACCTCTGTGGTTAGGTTAACATTATAATCGGTAGGGTTCTGTAGAATCTCGTCTATCACGACCTTCCTTAATTCAAATTGGTCACAAGGAGAAAGTTTATTATTGCCCTTCTCCCTCAACAACTGGTATAAACTATAAAACAACGAATCTCCTCCTCCTGGAGCGTATGACTCCACAATCAGCCCCTGAGGTAGGGTTGGTTGCGAGTCGCTTTTAAATTCCACCTCATTGGGGAAAGCACCAAGACGAGAAAGCCTATCAGCAGCAACGTTCAGTCGACCAGGAGTGTATCTTATCTCAAAAGAATACTCTGCCAAATCCTCCACGGTTCTAGCTAAACGGCTGCTAACCAGCTTCATATTATGTAGGTACACAAGAGCTTGATGGTCAGTATGAATTATAAATTCTACTCCGTACAAAAATGGACGCAAGCTCTTAACTGCCCATCGGAAAGCGGCAAGTTCCCTATCGATTGTGGAATAGTTTCGCTGATTTGGCAAGAACGTGGTCGAAGCGTACACTATAACTTTTGACTCTCCATCACACTTTTGGGCCAGGCAAGCTCCGGCACCGCTCGCAGAAGCGTCAACCCAAAGTTCGAGCTTTTCAGCAGTTTCAGCGTAATCGGGGTACGCTAACTCTACATCTTTCAGTATTAACTGCTTGAGCGTTTCAAACGCCTCGACCATTGAACTTGTCCATTTTAGCTTAACAGATCCTCTTTTTCCCGTCCATTCAGACAAAGGTTTCATAATATCAGAACAGGAAGGTATAAATTTTCGCTGGAAATTAATCAGGCCTAAAAAACCCTGCAGTTCTTTAACAGTATTAGGGCGCGGGTAATCTTTCACAGCGTCCATATACTGAGGAGTCTTTCGCACTCCACTCTCGCTAACAACGTGACCGAGGAACTCCAGCTCGCACACAGCCCAACGACACTTAGACGGTTTTACTTTCAGCCCATGATCGTTCAATACGTTCAAAACTCTACCCACTAGATCAACATGGGCATCAAAATTTGATTCAACGATCAGGATGTCGTCTAGATAAATTTTCACCTTTTCACTCGATACCTCTCGGTAAATGATGTCTTGAAGTGCGCGTTGAAAGCCTGCTGGAGCGGTTTTAATTCCAAAAGGAATTCTGGCGAACTGCCACTGGTCACGGTTGGTAGCGTAAGCAGTGTACTCTTTACATGAATCTTCAAGAGGAATTTGGTAATACCCCTTAATCAAATCTAGACTAGTAAGATATTTAGCCCCGTTCAAGCTATACAACGAATCTACTAGGTTAGGTATTGGGTGCTTATCGGCTTTCATAACCTTATTCAGTTTGCGATAGTCAACGCACATCCTGATACTACCGTCTTTCTTTCTGACCGGCACAACCGGGAAAGCCCAAGGAGATACACTAGNCATCGTACTCTCCAGAGCTAAACACATCGACAACACTCTCCATCATAAGATAAACCTTGTCCCTATCTGCCGAATTCAAATGAGACAAGTCTACATTCTCCCTTACTTTAGCCTTATCCCATCGTACAAGGTTAGGAAGATTGAGACTTTCTACGTCTATGGAAGACATGACCCCGAGCACAGTTCCCTTCTTGATAGTAATGGAGTCTACCAGAGGAGAAACGAGAATGTGGGGACGAAGCCCATCGATGAGGCAATCTCTGATTTCCGCCTTGTCTACAAGTTTACTGGGAAGTTTCCTCTCAATCATGAAGGTTAAGTTACGGCCCTCGATAAGATCAGAACAGTCAGTGGTGAGTTCCACTTTAGAGTCACCCGAAATAGTTAGGTTACAAGCTGCACGGCAGACTATATCTGTAAAATTTATCCTACAAGGGACGCCATCTTCACTGAATGTTATTTTACATTTTACCTCGCTATTTGTTTTCTCTAAAGTTCTCGATCGAACATCAAATTCAAGGCAATTACTAGCAAAAAAGTCCACACCCAAAATGATTGGAAAAGTCATAGAATTCGATTTATGCATGACAATTACACGATGGATTGAAAATGGAACATCGGCTATGGAAAACTCTAAACCAAGTTCGCTCTCAGATTTAAAATTTTCACCAATGGCAATTAACGTCTCTGAAGTCGCACGACCTACTAAATTAAGGCTATCGGCAAGTTCGCTAGATATTAAAGATCTGCAAGCTCCAGTATCTAATAACGCATGACACTTTTTCCCCTCTAGCGTACTTTCGATTCTGGGTAATGCAGTCAAATCGCCTGCAACATTTACCAATTTACCTGTAGCCTGTAGAATTTCCGTCATATCACCGTCGCAAGACAACGGCTCACACCCCACCACTTCATGAGATTCTTTTGGGAAGTCGTCGTTCTCAATAAAAGTAGAGGTCAGGTGAGATACACCGGGAAGTAGCGAAATAGAACCGCTGCCTGGGGTTTGCTCCACTCTTCCAGGAGCAGAATTTCCCGAAGCGACCCTTGTAGTCAGTGTCGAACCCGCCGCAGCTCGACCTCCAGCGAGTGTCGAATTAGAGAATATCCTGGTGCGATGGAGGACTTTATGCTCGGTGGGAGGCCCTGAAGATTTCCTCCGGCGTTCAGGGCAGGTTAGTTTAACCTCATCCCTCGCCGATAGTCTTTTCCGAGATGGTCCAGCTCACATTTGGGACACTCAAGTTTAGGTTGTGGGGCACTGGGACAGAATGCAGCTACGTGCCCAGTTTCACTGCAATTGTAGCACGTTTTTCCAATGCGACAATTTTTCGTTTCATGCCCACTTCTGCCACACCACATGCAAAGATTAGGTGAAATCAGCTTTTTCGCGTTCTGAGGTTTCTGCCGATATGGGGCAGAAGTTTGCCCGAACGCACCCTTACTAGGAGGGTCCATCAAAGGGAACTCAGACTGGGCACGAGTGAAACCGACGTTCTGAATTTCTGATGGATGACTCGCATTCGACGCTTTATCGTCTGCTGCTTCGTCGTAGTCGCGAGCTAACTCCATGAGGGACTTCCAAGGAAGCCGGTACGATGCTCCTCGGTAGAGTCTTCCATGTCGCTCGATTATCCTAACCTAACGGGAAAACTTGCTGGGCACGGAGCGCAGGAACTGCTCTCGCACTTCGCGGGCACACTCACGATCATTTTCGTATATCTGCTGTCCCATGTTCATGAGCCTCATGCCGAATAGGTAGAGTTTTTCTTCTGAACCAATCTTGGCGTTCCTCAACTCCTTGCGCCAGTAAGACTTTTTGCCGATATTCAGGTTTTTGTACCAATTAAGCAGTTCTACACGGATGTAAGGGTAGTGGCAGTTTGATGTGCTGATTCGGCTAAAAACTTCCTTAATTTCACCGTTCAAAAACTCTCCAAGGTGCCGAGCTTGTTCACGATCAGTGCCACCCACGTACTTCCGCGAGAAATAATGCTCATAGTCGGCGAGAAAGTCCCTTAAACGACATTGGCCATCCACAACAAATAAGTTAGGTTTCACTACTTTACTCGGATACACTGGCGGAGTTTTGAAATTTATTTCCTCGTCGGTTGTAGATTCAGGGTCAGACAAGGAGACAGTTTCGATGTGCCTACTTCTCGTCACCGGGTCCTTCCAATCATGTTGGACATTGGCGTAACGGTCGGGCTTCTCCGGCTTGATATCGCTTGCACTCTGAGGCCGTCTTAACGCATCCCTCAATTGAGTGGAGCCCTGCTCACGAGCACGGTACACCATCGGCTGGGGTTGCTCACTTATCGGACTAGTTGTATAATGATCGTTGAAATGCACACATCGTTCCGTGAAAAGAACTTTTTTCCAGTAGTCACATTCTGCGATGAGTCTAAGAATGGTGCGCCAAGCCGCATAAGTTTTTTTGAAAACGTCTTCCTCGAAAATCGCAAAAACCTCATCACAACACTGGACTAACTTCTCACAATGAAGTGCACCCTCTCTCAAACTAGGAGAATCCTCGTAGTTCCATTGAGGTAAAAGCATAAATCGCAAGTGATCAATCTGCATGAGAAGAGTCGCATCGTCAGCCGGTAGGTTAAACTCACCCTCCAAAAGACCTTCACGCACACTTTGATGCGAGAACTGCAGCAAGAGGCTCTGGATGGAAATTACCTCTTCAAGCGAACCCAGACCTGTGCTGCTGTTAACATCTTCTCCATTGATCGGAACATTGGCACTGTTCACTTCACCTTCAATATCATCGTGGGCACTACCCCCATCCGCCATCTCCAAACCTAAGAATATCCCGAACAGGCCCCCAAATGTTATAGGACCAGCCACTGCGCGTAGTTATTACTATATTGCTCAGTGGAAATTAGGAAGAGGCGGTGGGGTGCAGGATTTATTAGCCCGGTAAGAACAAAATTGAGAAAATAAGTAAATAAGTCCGATAAGTGAGCCTGGAAAATGGAATAGAAAGTTACACACGGTCAATATAAAGTTTCCGCGAAAATACAGAGAAATTTAATACATATACGCTCAGAACTTTAGTAGTGCCTATTTTATACCCTTTGGTAACACTGTTCTGCCGTAGCAGTAGCAACAACAATAGTAAGAGCTAGTCATAAAGGGAAAACATTTCACTTTCACCAAAGCTACCGTGAATCAATAGAGCTCTACAACTATTTACGATCGAAATATAAGACTGCAATTTAGAAAACTGAAACTTACACAATGGATAATCTAAAATAATCTTTGCATATTCGGACTTTCAGGTCGTTTTTAATTACTAGACTAACGAACAGCATAAAATGAAACGTGAATAACAGTTACCCTTACAATAACCCTTAATCCCTATACAAATAATTAATAGGTCACAGCGGTCCCGAGGGACCGCCCGAGAAGCCCCCGCACACCTGCACACCGATACAACCCACAACAGACTAATAGAGTGCGGCGGCAGGCCAACGCACGGAAATGCAGAGGCGGCTATTCTGTTTGCATAAACAGATATCGAAACGGCAACTAAAATTAATATTTTGTTGAAAATAACACAAACAATAATACACAAGGAAAAATACGAAATAAGAAGAGCAATTAAATTATAGGAACGAAGGCATAATAATTAAAGTTCTTATCACTATGTGCATCGCAGGCACCTACTAGAGACAGGCTGGAAAAACGGCTCTATTACAGTATGTGGACGAAAATTTCAGATGATAAATGTTAAAAAATCATTTCACAGTTTCAGAGAAGAGAGAATGTTTCCTAGCGTCGGATGAGACCTTCACTTTTTATAAAATAGAAGTAACTAATATACAATTTCGTCTACTCCAATATTCTTTGATTTTTGTGGAAAAGTGCGTAAATTTAAAAAAAAATTGAAGTTACTAGAATTATTTGATTTTATAGCGTCCATTGCATTGAACTGCGATTAGGAATATGTAATGTTCTATTTTTTCGTGTATAAAAATAGTGTTATTAAACTATACTGCCTTAGTTATTTAATGAGAATTCTTATGTGCGATAATTATGGTAGAATTCTTTCGGCTGATATAACTTCAGAAAATATTTTCTCTATTGTAGCGCAAGACTTCCTCTAACTATGCGAGAACTCGTTATTTATAGACCTCAGAAGTGAAGAATAAAATATTTTTTGTGTTTTCGAAAGTACCTGGATTTATTTGTGAACGTTCAAACAATTCTTTGAATATTTTATTCTTCCCCTTCATTTTGTTACTTGTGTAAAAGTGAAAAACTAAATAAGTATTTTTAGGTTCTTTCTTGACTTAAAATGAAACCTTCTTGTATAGAGATAAATCAGGATTTCATTTGTTGGAGACAAGTTTTTGAAAATTTGATTTCTTTTCCAAATGAAATTATTTTCATCACAGCGAAAGACATGCTCAATTTTACGAGAACTTAATGATGAAACTTGACGCAGAACCTAATTATTTTCTTCCGTTTGAATGTTTCTAGATTTACATGGAAGTGTGCACGCAGGTTAAAATTTTTTTTTATATATAAATTTTTTATTTTATTCGTGTGTAAAATGAGATTTATAATTTATAAGGATTTGTGATAAATTAGAATTTCATTTGTGCGTGATAACAGGTGTCGACATTTTTCGTTTCAAAATGGAGAATTCTTGTGCTGAAGCGAGAGACCTTTACTTCCCAAGTTAAATGAAACTGAAAGTAGAAAATAAAATTGATTCTGATTGGTAGAATATTTTTTGATTATACGGAAATGTGATCACAGACGTAGAATAATTTTGATCACTTCCAGTTCTAAGTAGATAAACATTCAGTACTGAATTTGTGTCCACCTTTTTTATTGGTTTGAATCCAACTATTAATATTCCGAGAATTAAATTCAGGGAAAATGTGTCATTTCAGTGTTGAAAAAAATGAGTGAACTGAACTGATGCTGTTTTTATTTGAATGAATGAATGTAAGATGTGGTTGTGCTGAAGCCTATTTTTAATGCGTGAAAAAATTTTCAGCCATCTAAAATGTAATTTAGCTTGAAATCAGGGCTTTCTTCATTCGATAACGTTAAGGCTTTGAAACCGTCACAATTATTCCATTTCATTTGTCATGTTAAACACATTTAATGCAGTTGTGAGTAAAATCTTGAAGACGCTCTCAGTTTATTTGCAGATTCAGATTTCAATTATTCTGTTCAACTCTGCATAAATTCGTAAAGTTTCTTTACACGACAGTATGAAATGAGACGCTCTCAATTTATTTGCAGATTTCTATTAATTAAACTATTATACTCTGAATAAATTCGTGAAGTTTCTCTACACACGGTTTGAAATATTTTACATCTTCGTAAAATTACAGAATACGGTGACTTCATAAGTAGTGCATTTTTTCTTCGGAAATATTGTAATAATTTAAAATTTAATGGTCCATGTGTGGTACAACATAAGCCTCGAATGATTCATTAATTCTGTAAATACTCATTTTTCTTAATCCACAGGTAAGACAGAGGGGTATAGTAGGAGTAAGTTAAATCAATGTTTTAGGTCCCGTAGATTTCCCATAAGTGTGTCATGACTGCTCTAAGTGTGTCATGTTACTCACTAAAGTGTGTCATGGCGCCTCCATGACACACAATTGTGTGCCGGTTTTGCGACAAACGTATGACACACTTAAGTGTGTCAAAATGACCCTATATGTTTTCTCAGTGCACATATGTCATGACAGTTTCCCGTCAATATGGTTCTAATGCGTTCTGTGATGTCAGCTATGTCATTGGTGGACGGTCTCGATGTATCGAACTTGGACAATTTTATACTGCTCTTAGCTAGGAATTAGTAGTTTTTTATTATTCCAAGATATTACACTTCCATTGAGTATCAACGCCTTTATAAGTAGCAGCACGTTATTTTCTAACAAACTGTGTACAAATATGGCACTCTGTCTGGAGAACCAAATGAGGCTTTTTTACTCGTCAATGACTTGCGTGAAAAAATTATTGAACACTTTTGAGAATTATTGTTAGTTAGTCACTGAACTTTGCATAGCATTTCTTTGAGGGTTGACTTTTTATCTTTGCATAGTCAGGCAATTTGAGATAACCCGACTAGTATAAGTATGGTTGTTTAGGGCTCCGTTTTTGTTAATAAGATATTTCCACAAAGGCAGTAGTGGTTGTATAGAAATTAGTTTACAGCTCCGTTTCCATTACAAAAATAATTTCACCGAGAAAAAATAAAGTGCAAAGTGTTTCCACACAAGATACCCTGAGCATAAAAACACCAGTTAGGATAAGGGAAAAACAACATTGAAAAACAAGCGAAGTTACTTAAACCTGGAAGAAGCTATATTTCTCAGGGAACCAAACAGTGTCTCCTGGAGACTCAAGTTCCCAGAGCATAGAATAAGCAAACCTTACTAACCTGAGCCTATTGGATGTCCTGTCTCTTGAGAGGGAAGTGCTAGCTAGCCAGCAGATGAAAATTTGGTGGTTTAGCTAAAACTGTAGAGTAGGGTGCAGCAAGTACAGTGATTTAATGTCAATCCATATTACGGTTTTACAGGTAACAACCTAGGTTATTACCACTACTTTAGCATAAAGGTTTCTAACACGTTGACCATGATGAGTTGAAGTGAAGTTCAATATCAAACTCAAATTTGTTGTGAGCAATTTTGAAAAGGGCAAACATTAAATGGATCGTGTCGTTATTTAGCTTTGATCAAGCATTTATGAAAAATGAGTTTGACACCACTGTTCGGTCTGCAGCGTAATTAAAATTCTTTCAGTGTACATGGGCAGGTCACATTGCGACCACCATGTCAATAAATAACATGTCCGTCCGATCTCTTCTACTGACTTTCTATGAACCCAAAGAGCCCGGGAAATTAAAAAAATAAAGTTGCTCTTAGTTTTACCGTAAGTTAAAACAAAATACTGAACGTGTCAACCGTTTGAATTAAACTCTACAAATCGTTTAGTATGATTGCAGTTTTGATCCAGTTTGTTTTGATATTTATTTGTTAATAGGAGACTTATAGCGCCAAAAATTTAGTTCAAAATTTTTAACCGTTGGTCATAAAATTAAAATCGACCTGCACAAGAACATGAATTTAAAAATCTAAATCAGAAGTAACTTTGTACATATATTCCATTATTTCTTGTTAAATAATATCTCAAATCTATATTGCCACTAAAATGTAAAAAAAAATTTCATGTACAATCTGATGACAGGTTTGTCTACACGTATGTTTAACTCAGTTTCACGGACAGTACGCAAGATATTTTCAGGAATGTTCATTAATAAAGTCAAATATGAAAACATGGTTCACATAAACCTCATACGTTAAGATCTATTCTACACAGGCAGAATAATAATTTGTGATTAGAAATGAATTCCGTTCAATACTAATAAATCCAGTAAACAGGACGCTGAAGATCTTCCTCTCGGGGTACCAAAGGCATAATTGAAATTTTATAAATCATCATTTACCAAGATAAAAAATTGTCAATTTAATATAGCCACTTACATAAATAAGAAATGACGCAAAACGTGAAAGAAAATTTTCTCTTCCCTTGATATGCATGGTGTATATTTGGTACTTTCCGAGGATTTATCCATTTTCGGGTAGAGACAGGTAATCCATGTAATAAGAGAAATTTAGTTACAACTCCTCGCTTCAGTTCAACGACTAATCTCTGCTTTAATAATATTCAATTACCTTCAAACTTTGTCTTCTTTTCATTGAATTGAGATCAACGTTTACTTCTACGGAACTGTGGTTTTAAACTGTGGCACGGTTTATTAAACTGAATCTGATTGAATTTGAATACTGATTAACATTATTGGTTCGTATTCAGATGGGCTAGTGCAGCATTATTCGTAAAAATTTTGAATCATTCATGACTCGTTCATTTACTAACTCAAAAAAAAAAATAATAACCTGTGCAAGCTAAATGCATACACCCTGCTGGCCTAACATCTGTTTTAACTCACCTGTCCACTGAAAACGTTACAAGGATAGCTTACATGGATAGATAGTAGCTTCAATTTCATTTTCTCCCCTGAAAAGCTAAAATATTCAAAATGACTGAGGAACGCTGTCAGGAAATGTGACTTATGACCATGGCCTCAAGCAACAGCCACCTCGTTTGTTTGTGCAGTTCTACTGAGCTTCTATGTCAAATAATTTCCTGAGTTTTCTGTAGGAAAAACCTCAAAGCTATTTGGCTCTCTGCTGGCAACTAGAGTTGACATGTTCGGGAACTATCACCTGTGTTTTGCGCAGAATCCTATTTTCAGTTCGAGTGGATATATTGGGGAGGAATATTCAAAACTTTACAGTGGTTTTCATGTATTCTAGGGAGCTTTATTACAAGTAAAATTTGTATGCAGTATTCCTAATTGATGATGTAGAAATCAGAGAAAATTAATGTTCTCCGGGTTAAATTTGTTTTTTATTTAACAAACTGAGCAGTTCAATGCAAAGAATTTTTAGTCGACTCGTTAGGAATGAATGTTCAAGTAATCGAGAAAAGTTAGTTCAGTGAAATGAGAGAACTCACTCTTAATCATCGTTATGTTCTTTGTGTCCTGAGGGAGTAAGCACTAAAAACAGGTTAGAATATACAATGGAATTAAGGTAAAGGGTGTCGCAAACAAAACGCATGAATTTGACCATTCTTTCTGCACCATCCTGGCCGTCTTTGTTAGGAAGCCTTAAACTAAATAGTTATCCAGTCTAACTTTTTCGCCGCCTCATCGAAAACCATGCACACGATTCGACGCGCCGTATGCAAATTTGTGCATGATTATCGCCACCAAGGCGACGATATATAGCCGCCTTATCGTCGCTAAAGAGCTCTTTTGACGCGATAATTATCGGGCCTCGAAAACACAATTGAGCATAAAGTTGCCTGACAGGCGGCTGATGAAATGCATAAGTATACATACTATTGTATACGATATGAATCCTCATAGCACGGTACACTGACGTAAATACATGTATTCTGTGCGCCATTATTTAAATCCGTGTGTAGCGTGAGTATTTTCAGCTATTAGAGAAGCATATCCCTTCCATTCGAAGTTATCGCTGCCACGAATGGATAAATAAGCATAATAAAGCGAACGGCGGCGATAACTTGGCATAACTATACATTTTTAATTGACCATTGAAAATAATTAGTTTCAAATAAATTAACATCATTACATATTTTATATTTGGTCATCCATTACAAACTGAAATCAACAAGTTTTCGCCAAAAAATACAAAAAGTACTACAGAGAACTTGTAAAATTTTTCCTTTTTGATACGTATCACAGCCTATTTACTAGAATTCAGGTAAAAAAAAGCATCACGGAATAATTCAATGAGCACCGTGTTGGAGACAACTATGTCCCCTTCTCATGAACTCAAACTACTATTAACTGCTTACATTTACTTTTTCCCTACTATTAACTACTTTTCAATTCTTCAGGTTATGTTGAAACATTTTGAGTGTTAACTTCTTACAATAGGTCATTTTGTTCGTTGTGAGTGCCAAAGTATATACCCATCAGATTATAAGTCAGTTTAAGCCTCCATAATTATTATATCAGTTTAAGCCTCCCTAGCCATAACGAAGGTGTTTCGAAGGGAGGAATAATGAAGGGACCATGGTGTATGGACACGTACACGGGGAATCTATGCACAATGCGTTTCCCAAACAGGCCATTCTTGAGTGGTAACACGAGTGTGTTGCCACACAGGACACAATGCGCATAGAAACAGAAAGTCGTGAAGGAAGTTCAGACAAGATAAAAGTTCAAGAAGGATGTAGTAGGTGCTGAAGAATAATATGGCAATTCAATATTAAACTCAATGAGCCGAAAAATGAATGAAATGAATGAGCCGGAAAAATATGATCCCTAAAATAAAACCAAAAACACTCTATTTCACCTAACTCGAGCCCTAACATCCTCATCCTGGCAGCGTTACTTCCCATAGATTCAACAGTAGTATTCCCCTGATAGAGAAACAGCAAATTGGGAGATTTACTAAGCAAGATGAAGATTAGAATAATATTGAATTGTCCCTAGATGTGCTACTTTCACACATAAGGTCACTTACCCTACATACAAAGTCACGTGGAAGCCATATGGTTACGACATGGATTGTCCATTTTTGTCATATGGGTTCTACCTGCCCATGCTATGTGGAAAGCACATGGACTTTTGGAAAGTGCTCCCACCTGGTTCCCACATGGATAGGACACGTGTAGAGGGTGTGGGTCCTACATGAAAGCCACATGGTTCCGACATGGATTGTCCATGTTTGCCATATGGGTTCTACCTGCCCATGCTATGTGGAAAGCACCTGGACTTTTGGAAAGTGCCCCCACCTGGTTCCCACATGGTTAGGCCACGTGTAGAGAATGTGGGTCCTACATGGAAGCCACATGCCTCTTGCCAACCCTCGTTTCTGCCAGCTAGGATACATGTGGTAATTACTCATGGGTTCCATCTATAAATCAAGCAGACTTATCATGAATTCTACCGACGTGTATTATACACTGTTTCCATGTGGTTATCAAAGTTAGTTGGTCGCTCCGGTGTGACGGTGCTGTTGCATTGTCATGTCTTGGAGCTGATGACCTGTTTGCAATCGTGCGTTAGAACACGTCCCCCCAAAATGCCATTCTCATCCCGCACTAATCCTTGATACCATATATGTTTATTACTTATTTTATGTAAAATTTTCGCAAATGTTTCGCAATTTTTGAAGTAATTTATCAGCAGGTACAGTAATTAGTGGCGTAAAGAATGGCATCTCAGTATTCATAGGGTTTCATGGCAGCCTCCACCACTCATTGTGGCGTGTTTTAGTGACATATATACAAGTATTATACTCATATTTATGTCACAAGGCTGTGAATTCAGAAAGGCTTACATGCATTGTGAATGAAACTTCAACCAACGATCTCGTAGCAACTTGCGAAATGAGAGATTTTTTCTAGAATGTAAAATGTAGGTAAACGGCCAGGCTAAGATACATCGAATAATTCCATTATTCGAACATATCCAATTTTCTTTGTACTTGTAATATGATAAATTAAAAAATTGGATCCTTTTTAAATTAAGGCTTTCAAAGAACAAAAACTATGAACCCTCCATGGCATAACTTATACCACGCTCTACCGGGTGTCCCACAAAAATGTCCCCGACTTTGTAATTAATTATATCTCCCCTTTAAATTAAAATACTTAGCAAATTTTGTTTCCTTTTCGAATAATTTAGGTTTTTGAAAATCGTTTAATAGGTACTTTACAGTGATCGATTTACTATAAGAGGTAGAAAAACTAATTGTTCAAAGGAAAAAGGAAAATTTTTAAAAACAACGGAGGTGTTCTTCTTCATTTCTCAATACCTACGGTTAAAAATAATTTCACAATGATATATCCTACGTACCACCAAGTATTTAAGCCCTATGAGAGGTTATTTACTACCATATTTCATCATTTGAAGGCACCTAAAATGCAGCTCACTAATGATTACAAAATTTTCATCGCATTGGAATACGAAGCAACGAAAAACTGTGAAAGAGTTAGAAGAGCATTCAATTTTCTTTCTAATTTTCTAACTGTGCGAAACAGTCTTCTTATCGGGTAAGTTCTTTTCCGGGAATTTTTCATTAGATGCTTTTCTAACTTTTTCACAGTTTTTGGTTGCTTCATATTCCAAACGATGAGCATTCTTTGATCGTTTGTGAGCTGCATTTTAGGTATCTTCAAATGATGAAATATATATAAGGAAATGAATAACCTATCAGAGGGTTCAAATACTTGGTGGTATGTAGGATCTATCATTGTGAAATAATTTTTAACAGTAGGTATTGAGAAATGAAGAACACCAGTGTTATTTTTAAAAATTTTAATTTGAACAATTAGTTTTACGGAGTCTTTCAGTAAATCGATCACTGTAAAATGTTTATTAAACGATTTTTAAGAACTTAAATTATTCGAAAAGGAAAAAAAATTTACTACATTGTGAAAAAAGACAATTCAAATACGCTAATTTAAAGCGGAGATGTAACCAATTAAAAAGTTGGGGATATTTTTGTGCGACACCGGGTAAAGGTATTCGTGGTAAAAGCACGTTTATGAATTTTTCTGGAGCAGCTATCCGTCAAATTAATTTGGAATGGAAAAAATTGGCCGTCTGGCAGTAATTTTTTGTTTAATTTCACTACGATTTAAAAAAATGAAAGTCCACTAATACTATGGCAGCTCATATTCAAACTCAAAAAAACATTATACTACATGAATTGTTTAGTTATGAATTGTCACTTTTTTATTAAAGCAAGTCAAATTCATATAATAAAATAGCAGCGCAAAATTCATCATTCAAAATCAATAAATTGAACTAGTTGAATTGTTCATTCTTGAATTTTGTACACATTTCTTAGAAGTAAATTAAATTCCACAGACATTATTTCAGCGCAAACTTTAATTTCCAAATTTGAAACATCATGATTTCATGTAAATGAACTATGAAGAATGAACTATGAAGAATTAATCTTTCAAATGCATAAACATTTTATAAGAATACACTTCCAATACATTCAAATTCATATATAACAGTTGTTAATACATGGATATGTCTTTGAAGGTGTAAATTTGTGCTTTATACATTTACATTGTTTCAAGGCAAAACATTGACAAAATGAATTATACTAACAAACCTCATCCATATTGTGAAGACTGATAAACCCTCAAAATGAAGGTCAACGAAGTAAATTACGAAATAAGAAATAAGGAACAAAATTTTACAAAGCAAATAATTGTACAGATGGATTTCTCATCATTTCAAATTAAAATGCTTCCGTATATTTAAATTTTTTCTAGCTTAAATACCACAGTAAACATTTGAGAAAAACGTTCAAAAATACCATTTCAATTATAACTAGTTTGGTACAACAATGTGAATTAAAAGCTAATATTCTTTCAGCGAAGGTGAAGAAATGGCTTGAGTCATCATCACCATCGAAATGCTTCCACGTGTATACGAATTAAAACTCTGAATAATCATCTTACACGATTTCCAGTAAATTATCACTTCCCATCACAACAGAGTACTTGTGAGAGAATATATTGCATTAAAATCAGATGTTGTTAATGACCGAAGTTAGCTACAGTTCAACATCAAGTAATGGAACGTAATTTACCAGGTACATCGTCTTAACCAGCAGCGAATCAGAACTATGCTCAGATTTAATGTCTCCAATGTCGACAGTGCATGAAAAGCTTGTCTCATTAATTATCTTTTTCATTCACTAAGATTCACTAATACACTGAATATAATGATGTTCCTTGGAATATATTGGAGCACAATTAGCACTGATCACGTCTCGAGCTGAACTAAATAACGGTCACAAGTGACGGAACCTGGGCGCCAAGCGTCTGAGAGGAGGGGCAGGGGAGGGGGATCCTTGAAATCAAGTCTGAACAGCTGCCAGATGCGCGCGCATGCTTTCGAAATCGAAACGCCAAAACTTATCCA